>JAOPUL010004099.1:7886674-7901218 GCA_027564515.1 Octopus rubescens | reverse complement strand
GTAGGGGGGGGGGTCATAAATGGACAGCCTTCATGTATGTATGTATGCATGTATATATGCACACAGGTGTATATATATATATATGTGTGTTTATGTGTCTGTCTCGATTACACGATAGTTGTTAACGCATGTCACTGTCATACAAGCAAGGTCATTCATTTCCAATATTCAGCAAATTCAGACTTTAAGCAGAACAGTAAAAATATTGAAGACTTTTCTAAAGTGTAGCATGCAACAGTTGCTGATGTCTAAATTCCAATGATAGGGTTTCGGTTGTTAAAATAAAAGACCATACATTCACATAAAAGTAAAATTCATTTGTTAATTTTAAAATATAATGATTAATAATAATAACAAAGCCAAAACAAGCAATGCTTACTCTGGAGTGAGTTTTTCTTCCTCGTCTTGCAGATCTGCTAACTTTTCTAGTCCAACAGACAATCTTAAATTATCTACTTCATCTTTAAGAGGTGTGTATTCTTCATAGAGTCTCTTTGTGGAATCCAATGCCTTATTTCGCTCTTCCTCAGCTTGTTTGATTGTTGTTTCCATCTAGAATCAAAACATAAAAAAAAAAAAATGTAAAATAAAATTCAAAAATTATTTTTTAAATTATATTATTCTGAAGATTTATGAAATAATTAACTTGTTTCGTTAACTACTTCAGTACATCTGCCACATCCAAAGTCTACCTTTTCTGTCTCAGCTTGCCTTTGATCCCACTGCATCTCTTATGCACTCATTGTTTATATTGGGTACAGTCTTCTTACCAACTCCTTTTCTGCATATAAAGTATGGCTACCTTCATGGTATCAATAGAATCCTGTCTTCTTTATTGCTAACTAAATCCTGCATTTATGAGGATTACTTTAAAATCTCTCAATTTTAAAAGAAGACTATAATTTACTTGAAGCATAGTAATATGTAAATAATATATTTTAAAGACAACCTTTAAATAATGCAGGTAAAAAATCAGATAAAATATGTAAAAGTTGATGCCGATAAATGAAGACAAGAAATTGTATCATGTTATATAGTTCGTTTAATGTTGTACAACACACCAGAATGGCCTGCCAATAATAACACTTTTCTTCAAACTCTTGGATTATTTTCTTTCTTATATTTGATAAGGGGGATCTTTCCTGAAATATTATAGAAGCCTTAAACAACCTATATAGCCTGATGCAATATGTTGTCTTTGTTATTATTTACTGACATCACCTTAAATATTTTGCCTAACTTCTCACCTGCATTGCTTAAAGGTCTATTTTAGAATATTTATATCTCTCAATTCTTGGTTTTACTGCCACATTTCAAACTTATTTTCAAATTATTTGATATATTCAGCTATGAGAAGTAGATCATCAGTATACAGAAGTACTCCAAAGACAGCTAATCTTAAACTCCTCTGTAATGGTCAGGAGAACCCTAAAATCATAGCAGGAATTAAGAGTAAGCTGTTCTTATTACTGTCTAGCAATCAGCTTCCTTCTTATTTCCTAAATGAGTGTTTTGTAATAGAAGGGTCTTGAACTCATCACAAAAAGAAAACAAGAAAACTTTGTTCCACAATGATATATCTTTCAAATTATTAAAGTTTAAAACCAGAATAGGATAGATATTTAAGACATGTTGAATTCTTTCTTGCTTTCATAACAAGGAAATAATTTACAAACCAGGTTAATGTCTGCATGAATAAGCCGTAATTCTTCAACATGTGCCATCTTTTCCTGAAGTAATAATTCCATCTCTTGCTTATATTCTTCAAGACATTGTTCTTCACATTCTGTAATATCAAACTCTTGCTTCAAACGACTTTTGATTTTCTCAAGATGAATACTTCTGCTCCTGAAAGTGAATACCAAATATATATTTAAAACAGTCATTCATGTTGGAATGGCCCCATTACTGCCAAAATCTACAACTTGTTTATGTTTAAACATAAACAAATTAACTGACTGATATATCAATATTGATATTTAAAATGTATTTAAAAATGTCTAAATGTTTCTTAAGTAATCTCTCTGAGAGGAAAATATTATTTGAAAGAGAAAATCTCAAACTGAATGCTGGATCACAGCCATATTGATAGAAATGCTAGATTTCAATACAAAATAATGATTTTATAAACAAACACAAAATGGATAGTGACATTAGTTATACACACATAAATATTATGTGAAGAAGAAATTGAGAATATAGAAAAGTATGAAAGCCTGATGGATGGACAGTTCTCATGATTTAATCCATTAGTTTTAATTTAATCCATTAATCCATATTTCTATTGAAATGCATTTCTTTTGTTTCAGTTAATTTTGAAAATAAGAAAGATTTAATAAAATAATTTTGTCATTATAAAATTTGTGTTTAGAATATAAATGAAGATGAAATGTTGAGGGAAGATTTTAATTTAGATTTACTTTAACCCTTTTGTTACCATATTTCTGTTGAAATCCATTGCTGCCTTTGTTTCAATTAATTTTGAAAATAATCAAATATTTAGCAAAATAACTTTGTTGTGATTAAACTGTTGTTTGGAATATAAATAAAGATGAAATATTTTGATAGAATATTTTAACTTTGATTATTTTAAACCAGAAAGTATCCTAAAAGCAGGATAAGTCTCAGGTGAATTGGGATCAATTCTGATCACAGTGTCATCATATTGATTGTGACTGAAGATTATATGAAAGGTGGCATACAAAATATTTAGCCACTTACATTACAATTGTATGTATACGTAGTTTGTGTGGTCAAGCAGCTGAAACATTTTTAAATATCAAAGTTGATGTCCATCATAAATATATCATCATCACCACCACCACCACCACCATTACCCTTTTTATGTCCACTTTCTGAGATGGCATGAGATTTGACAAGTCTTCATGGAGCAAGTCACTTTTTAATGGGAGTCTTTCTTTGCTACCCTAGACATGTCCTTTTACTCGGTTTCTATGGCCCGATGGCCCTTACTGTCCACCATCAACTTTACAAAATGCATTTGTTTTATGTTACCAACAATAGAGAGGTTGACCAGTCCTCAGGACCTTCCAACCCTTACCCTTTCTTTGCTCATTTAGCAGCCATTTTACAATGTGTACCCTCTGTCTTAATATCTGATTTCTTAATATATTCAAATTCTAAGGTAGAAGAAAGCTGACAGAATCATTACTGTGCTGGAAAAAATGCTTAGTGGCACTTCTTCTGACTTTACACTCTGAGTTCAAATTCCATCAGGGTCAATTAAAATAAGTACCAACTGCATACTGGGGTCAATGTAATCGACTTTCCCCCGAAATTGCTAGACTTGTGCCAAAATTTGAAACCAATATATTCAATATCCTGTCTCACCATTTGTGCATTTTGCATTTCTAATCAAATCAATAACATCTGGCCTTAAACTCTTGCTTTCTTTTGATTAGCAACAAAACCAATATTTTCTTGGGATAGGAAAATGCATGTTTTTTCTTTTCATTCTTTATTTATGAAATCTAGTATATTTACTGGTATTTATTATATCAGTTGTAGAGTTAAACCAGGCAGGATTTGAACTAGTGTTTAACATTCATTAATCACCTCCATCGCTAATTTAGTAATAATAACTGACACAGGGACAAAACCTTGAATGGATAAAAAAGAGATTGGAGATCCATTTCATGATTAAGACTTACTCAAAGGCGTTGTTGTTGTAGTTTAGTGTAAAATCAGTTCTCATCAAGTAGAAAGGCGTTGTTGTTGTAGTTTAGTGTAAGATGAGTTCTCATCAAGTAGATCTATGATCAAAAGTGTTCCAATCGGGACCATCTAGTCTTTTTCTATATGTACTGTTCCTTTTTTTTTTTTTTAAGAGAGTGGAGTGTAATTTGCGATAATTTGACAACTATTCTAGCTATTTCACGCAGAGCAATACTTCTCAAATTTTTTTTATCTCGTCGTAAAGTATCGAAGATCAAGCAATAAATACTGACGTATTTCACATGGAAAGTTTTTTTTAAATACTTTTAAAATAAAATAAATAAACAGAAAATATGTAGAAAACTAGTGCTTAACTTGTTTTATTAATCATTAATTATATGTAAAAAAATGTTTTTCAAGATGCTTAAGCAACAATATAGATTTTATAAAACCTTAAATCGTGCATTTGAGAAACACTGACGTAGCTAGAGTGTGTGCCGCACGATGCAGCCCCATCCCCCGCCTTCTATACAGACTTATACAGTAGACCCAGAAGTGCCGCTCGGGGGCGAACCGCCTCCTTCGTCCCCACCCCTAGCTATGCTACTGACGTAGAGACTCTTTTATTGGCTCCAAGACATTATTGGCAATATAAATGGAAATGGTTATAACAAAGAATTGAAACGATTGACAAACTTGGAAATTGTTAGTCTGTATCGAATTACTATCGATACGGAAATAATTTCTTTTGCTTCGTTGCCCGATGTTATCTTTGAAATTTCAACTGAACTATCAATTTATATTATTTTATAAAATAAATTATTATTATTATTATTGCCTCAGGCCTTCGTGCCCAGTATAGAAAGGATTATTATTATTATTGCCAAATTTGCAATAATTGAAACAAAACGATTTAAATAACTAACACTTTATTTAAGCTAGTGAATTTGTATCTTAGGTTCACATTTCCGGAATTAATTTGTCTTTTGTTTTCTTTCTTTTTACTTTTATTTTCTTAAAATCAAATGGTAAAAAAGTAAATCTTCAAAACGGTTCATTACATTTATTCTGATACTTACCAACCCAAGAAAGGTTATGAAGAAGACGGACAAATTGTTAAATAATTAATAGAGAGAAGAGGGGGGGTCGTAAATAAGCCCATTTTATATGATTGTGGGGGATGTGAGGTGTTGTGACTTTCATACATTAAAAAAATGTAATAAACAAATCCCACAAAGGATCGAAACTTCGTCACAACGAAGTCGATCGGTTAAAAACTTTCGACGGTTACCACAAGAATATTAATTATAAAAACAACAACGGGAACAGAAACATCGCTGTTAGGGTTCGTTGCTAATTGTCGTTCTCGAACTATAATTTTTGTTGTTGGTGATCAGGGAAAATGTAAATAGGATTTTTAAAAAGAAGCTTCATGTAAAGAAAAATAATGTTTGTTACCTGAGTTCTTTGAGACTTTCCAGTTTAGATAATATATCCAGTTCATCAGCCATGGCAGTGATTCAAGGGGAAAATCTAAGGAGAGATCGATAGTTCAATAATCGTAGAAAATCGGTTTCGGAAGAAACTGGGAAGGAAGAATGTCTGTGAGGAGAGTGCTAAACACACGGGAGGTAACTGATGTGTGGAGAGTGCCTCATCCAAGGGAAATAACTGAACTGCTCAATGACAATTTCTAACGAAGGCTAGGTACTTGTTTGATATTTGTTTTATCGACCATGGAAGAATGAAAAACAAAGTCAACTATGATTAGATTCGAACTCGGGACATATAGAAATCTGATTAAAATTTGGACCCTGCTCTACCGATTCTGCCATGAAAAATATCAGCTATGATATGATCATGTGTCGGTTAACAGAATCCTCAGTCCTCTTACAAATCCTAATGAGGAATGTAAAATAGAATAAAGCGTAGCCCGCTTTCTTTCAAGCGCCTCCATAACATTCATTAATGAACATAGAGTAACTATTTGGGTTCTTTATCAAAATCAGCTACTTTCTAGGTCTAAAATTGAAAGTAACCGACGGCAAAAAGGCCCGAGTGCAACGAAGACCATGATTACACAGAAAAGTAATTATGTATCGTGTATTTGTTGTTAATGGATCTAACTTCTATTAACAGGGCTATTGGATAATTAATAGCCTTGCTTTGATCAAATTAATTAGGAATGTAATCAATATATTTAATGGTTCTAACATTGCAGAGCATTTGGTTCCGGGCCGAACAGAAAGAATAAATCTTAATCTATCGCAGTCAGCATGGTATTTTTGCAGTACTACATCATCGTCATCATCGTCATCGTCGTCTAGGTAATAATTAAACCATATATATGAATATTTAAAATTAATAACAACACTGGCTGTGTTATTGATTAAGTCTATATGTATGGTCAGGGTCCAATTGCTGTTTCGGGGCGAACGGCCGTGACCTAGCACCACTGAGGAGAGCATGGAATCGCTCGAAATTCGGATCTGGTGCATCACGTTCGCTGTTTCGACCGATGGGCATCCAGCTGTAGAAACCAAGCCAAAAATAGACTGGTGCAGCTCCCCAGCTTGCCAGTTTCCAGTCAAACCGTCTAACCCATGCCTGCATGGAAAAACAGACGTTAAATGATGATGATGATAAGATACTTAGGATAATCATTTTCGAATTGAAGAGAAAAGAAAAACATTAAGTGAAAGTTCTTAAAAAATTAAATAGTTTCAGCATCTTTAATTTAACATCCACTTTTCCCAGCTTGCATGGGTTGGATGGAGTTTATTGAGGCAGATTTTTCTAGAGCCAGATGTCCTGACCTGTTTCCAAACAAATTATTTCTCCATGGCCGAACTTTTTCTCGCAGAATATTAGAAATGAATGACACTGCGACGCTGCTTATATGATAGTGATGCTCATTTACAACTATCACCTGTTGTTGAGACACACACACACTCACACATAACAGGTTTCTTTCAGTTTCCATCTACCCAATTCACTCACAAGACTTTCATTGGCTTGGGACTATTGTAGAAGACACTTACCCAAGGTACCATGCAGAGGGACTGAACCCAAAACCATGTGGTTCAGAAGCAAACTTCTTAACCACACAAACATGTCTGTCCTTATGTTTACAGAAATAGAATCAAAAGTAACAATAATAGTAATGCACTTAATATATTAGTTTGTTACTTAATAAAAGTCCTTTAATTACTATATCATTTAAAAAATAAAAATTCCTGAACAATTTGTAATCCTTTTCTTTTGTATTGTTTCACTAATTGAATTCATATTTATTAAGATTCCATACTCTTGTAAATGTGTGTAAGTTATCAATTCCAAAATTTATTTATTATGTTTCCATGCTCTGATAGAATATGTGAAGTTGTTTGTTCCCAAATACTGGTTCTGAACTCATCATCATCATCATCATTATTATCATTTAACATCTGTTTTCCATGCTGGTATGGGTTAGACGGTTTGACTGGAACTGGTAAGTTAGAGAGCTGTACCAGGCTCCAGTCTGGTTTGGCTTGGTTTTTATGGCTGGATGCCCTTCCTAGCGTCAACCACTCCAAGAATGTAGTGGGTGCCTTTTATGTGTCACTGGCATGGGTGCTTTCTACATGTCACCGGCACGGGTGTCTTTTACATGTCACCTGAACAGGTGCCTTTTATTTGTCACCTGAACAGGTGCCTTTTATCTATCATGGGGCAAATGTAAGAAGATATCAGTAGTGTATACCTGGCATTGTGATGTCATTTATTCTGGTCTGAACTAACATTTCTGACACATTTAATTGCACTACTTTTATTGTCTCAAAAGATCTCAAAAACCCTTTTTGTCACCATTCTGCACCAAAATGTTTCCTTCATATGTCAATTTTGTTATATTATCTTTTACACGAAGTGATATCAAAAAGTTCTCAGATTAGTTCTGTAGCGCTCTAACAGTTGGCAGCACATGGTTGCATGCGCAGTGACAGCTAGCAGTGACCTTCATGAGGCAGTGCGTCGAGTGACATCACTGTGTTTACTTCGCATGTTGTGAAATTTGTGTTTTTGTGATCATGTGTATGCTGTAGTCTGCGATTTTCTAGTCTGAGCAGAAAGAACATCACGTCGAAGTCTGTCAATATCTCTTCGGTCAGCGTGCCGCTGATGACCCATCATTTATGTCAAGGAGATCATCACCAGTGACGAGAGTTGTGTCTATGGGTACGACCCTGAAACAAAGCAGCTGTTGTCACAATGGAAGGGGCCTTCATCTCCACAACCACTCAATCAAGAGTATGCTCATCGTTGTTTTTGACATCTGCAATATTGTGCATCGAGAATTTGTTCCCCAGCACCAGACCGTTAATCGAGAGTTCTACTGCGATGTTTGAGAGAGGACATTCAGCAAAAGTGACTGGATCTGTGGAGCATGAAGAATTGGATTCTTCACGACAACAATGCACTCTGTCACCGAACTCTCCTCACTCCTGAGTTTCTCACCAGATTTAGCACCTGTGAACTTCCATATCTTCCCCAAGATGAAAATGCAGTTTAAAGGTCGCCATTTTAACACTGTAGTCAAGATCCAGAGCAAATTGCAAAAGGTCCTCGACTCGCTTACGGAAAACAATTTCCAGGCCGGATTCCAAAAGTGGCAGGGACGCTGGAACCGGTGTATTGCTGCGCAAGGTGACTATTTCGAAGGAGATATGATGTTAAAATTTAGTTAAATAAGTTATTTTTTATTAAACATAACTAGTCCAAGAACTGGTTGATACCACGTCGTATATAAATAAGCTCCCTAGCCATTGTGCCGCTTCTCTACTGATTAACCCTGGCTATCACTCATTTCCATGCACCTCGAAAAGCGATGAACAGATAAGTTGATTTTGTTTGTTTGTTGTTTTTTCGCTTTAATCCTTACATCATTCTACCCTGTTGACATTAACCCGTCTTAATTTCATTTCATTTATTTGTAGCTTTGCCCTATAATTGCCTTCTTTCCTCCATTTTTTGTCCCTGTGTAAAATTTACCAAAGTCACCCCTCTCTCTCCGTTAGTGCCTTGGTTCTGAAAGGCGCATCTGTTCCGTTGTTTTCTTATCTGTGACGCACCCATTCTCTCCTGCCCACCACCTATACCGGAAACCTCTCTTCTGTACTGGAACCTCTCTCAGCAACCCCCTTTTCTTTTGCCCCCTCCAAGTAGTGTCATCCACATTGCTACAATACAAATGCTGTAGCCGGTTACTTTGCACCAATAGAAAACATGACCGTGCAGTACTTATTATTTTGTTTATCAAATTTACCAATTAACTATTTTATTTATTTCTAACAAATTAACTATTTTTATTTATTTACTTGTATTTGTATTAATGTTGCTTGTACTAATGCTTATATAGCGCTCACTTCCATCAGAGGCAGCAATAATTAATTAACCAATTAATTATTCTATCTATTTATAACGAATTAACATTGCTGGCACTAATGCTTGTATAGAACCCACTTCAAGTGGAGGCAGCAAGTGTAACATGAATGATGGTAGATTAAATGCGAGGGCAAATGTTATGACATGTCTATTGGCAAACGCTCACTAGAACCTTCTTTTCAGATGCTGAAAGCCGCTGTTCTCCCTTCCCATGTTACCTTCCGCCTCTCCTTACACTTCCTCAGAGTTGGTATGATCAATGTAGGCACATTGAAAGGTAGGTCTGACGAGATTGTTGAGATGCTTGAACGAAGGCATGTCGATGTGTGTTGCATTCAAGAAGTAAGGTAGAGGGGAGCTTCGACTCCTCACAGTAAAAAAACTTAGGTATAAAATCTCTGAGAAGGCAACAGTGACAGGGTAAGTGGTGTGGGCATACTTGTAGCAGAGAAATGGGTTGATAAGATGATTGAGGTAGCCAGGGTGTGCAATAGGATACTTAAGCATTGGCTAAGTTTTGCAGAGTAGCACAGCAACAATTATCTCGGCCTATGCCCCACAACTGGGTCTGCCAAATGAAAAAAAGGATCATTTTTATGATATTCTTTTGTAGGCTACCTCAAAGACAAATGACAGTGATCTTATCTTCGTGGCTGGTGATTTCAATGGAAATGTTGGGCAGCACCCAGGTGTCTTCCATGGTGTACATGAGGGCCATGGAATTGGTTCCTGTAATGAGGAGAGGACAAGGCTAGTGAAGTATCTGTGATGCGAATAGCCTAATGGCCTGCCACACCAACTTCAGGAAACCAGCCAGTCACCTGATAACCTATAAATCTGGTGACCATGCTAGCCAGATTGATTACATTCTCATCAGAAAGCGAGTTTCATGGTTGCTCATAAATACAAAGACCTTCCCTGGTGAAGAATGTCCCCCTCAACATAGGTTAGTCATTATCGACTTCAGACCATAGGCTAGAAGGATTCTAAGAAGCTGACCAGTTTGGAATAGAAGGTTCTGGAAGCTTAAGGACTCTTTGAATAGTCAGAGATTTAGAGATGTCCTAACTGAAGCATTTGATGAGAAGGAAGAGGAGTTACATACATATAACATAGAGGACAACTGGAAGTTCCTACGGGACAACTTACTGAGAGCCACAGACCAAATTTGTGGCTAGTGCAAAGTCCCAATCAGACCTAGGGTGTCATGGTGGTGGAACAATATAGTTGACAGAGCCATTAGAGCAAAGAAACAGGACTGGAAGGGTGGCGGTAGCAAAGAACTATACCAGATAGCTAGAAGGGAAGTTAGGAGGCAGGTATACTTAGCCAGGGGTGAAGCAGAAAGGAAGAAGTTTGCTAATGTTCAGTGGCTTGAAGTGTTTCGGTTTGCTAGTCAGTGTGTCAGGGAAAATCGTGATGATGTAGGAGAGAAGTGCGTTCGCACGGATGATGGTTCACTTGCAGTTAGTGACTCTGCAAAGAAAAAGGCTTGGCAGTGCCACTATGAAAGGCTGCTAAATGTAAAGAACACATGGGAGAAGGAGAATCTGCCTAATGTGGACCCAACAGATGGACCAGCTATCCGAATAGACAATAGCTTGGTAGCTAAAGCCATGAAGGATATGAAGATGGGGAAAGCCCTCAGGCCATCAGAAATCACTGCTGAGATGCTTAAAATATCTTGCAGAGTGGGATATGGTTTAGTCACCTGTATAGTTAATCAGGTTGTGCATGAAGGAGTCATACCCAATGACTGATGTAGCAGAATCATAGTTAACTGCTATAAAGGTAAAGGTGACGCCTTAGACAGAAATAATTACAGAGGTATCAAATTGTTGGACCAGGGGATGAAAGTTACAGAGCGGGTCAGCTGCAGGAGAAGTATTTAGCCAAAAATAAACCTCTGTACTTGGCTTTTGTTGACTTGGAAAAAGCTTTTGACAGGGTCCCTTGCTCCCTTAGCTGGTGGTTAATGCGGAAGCTAGGGATAGATGAGTGGTTGGTGAGAGTTGTACAAGCCATGTACAGAGATGCTGTCAGTAAGCTGAAAGTTGGCAATGAGTATAGCAATGAATTCAGTGTACAGGTAGGAGTTCACCAAGGATCGGTTCTCAGCCCCTTATTGTTCATCATAGTCCTCCAGGCCATAACAGAGGACTTTAATAAGGGCTGCCCTTGGGAGCTCCTCTATGCTGATGACCTTGTTCTTATAGCTGAATCACTACCAGAACTAGAGAAGACATTTCAGGTGTGGAAGCAAGGTCTGGAATCAAAGAACCTTAGAGTTGATTTAGCAAAGACCACAGTCTTAGTAAGTAGGAAAACAGACAAATCACAAATCCCTTCAGGGAGATGGCCCTGCTCGATTTGTAGAAAAGGTGTAAGAAGAAACACCATAAGGTGTACCTGGTGCGAGCTATGGACACATAAGAGGTACAACAGTATTA
Source organism: Octopus rubescens (assembly GCA_027564515.1). NCBI lineage: Eukaryota > Metazoa > Mollusca > Cephalopoda > Octopoda > Octopodidae > Octopus > Octopus rubescens. Next base: position 7,889,672 of record JAOPUL010004099.1, on the reverse strand, counting down.
GAGGAAGGTTAACGGAGAAAGTATTTTTTGGGTGTGGAAGCTGTATAAGTAAAATAAACACTAGAAATGTACTTAGAAGAAGTAGATAGCTTCTGTTACCTAAGTGACTAAATCAGCAGTGGAGGTGGATGCTCTGAGAGTGTAACTGCTAAAATAAGAATAGATTGGTTAAAGTTCAGAGAGCTTCTACCTTTGTTGGTAACAAAGGACCTCTCCCTCAAAGTGAAAGGCAAATTGTATGATGCCTGTGTGCAAACAGCCATGCTACATAGCAGTGAAACATGGGCTGTGGCTGCAGAGGACATACGAAGGCTTGAAAGAAGCTAGTATGCTTCACTGGATGTACAATGTCAGTGTGCATGTATGAGAGAGTGTAAGCATCTTGAGAGAAAAATTGTGTATAAGAAGCATCAAATGTCATGTGAAAGAGAGAAGACTGCACTGGTATGGTCATGTGATGCGTATGGACAAGGAGAGCTGCGTAAAGAAGTGCCAATCTCTCACTGTGGAGGGAACCTGTGGAAGAGGTAGTCCCAGGAAGACATGGGACAAAGTGGCAAAGTATGATCTTCGGATGTTGAGTTTCACAGAGGTGATGACAAGTGACCGTGACCTTTGGCAATTTGAGAAGGCATCCACTACACTCAGTGGAGTGGTTGGCGTTAGAAGGGCATCCAGCCGTAGAAACCAAGCTAAAACAGACTGTAGCCTGGTGCAGCTTTCCGACTCACCAGTTCCAGTCAAACCATCTAACCCATGCCAGCATAGAAAACGGACGCTAAATGATGATAATAATGTGGAAGTGTGTTTCCTCATTTTTATTGCTATTTTTTTTTTTTTCTAGTTCTAAAAGTTTCTAATACCTTACTGCAGTTTACTTAATATTATTAATTAACCCTTTTGCTACCCACCTGCCTGAAACCGCCCATGGGCCTATGATACAAGTTCCTTGTTTTATCATGATCTTAATTAAAACCTTTCATCAAAAGTTCATGCCAATTTGTGTTCCAAACACCAGATTAATAATGACAGGTTTTTTTTTTTACTAAATTCTTAATTATTTTCAAAATTAATTGAAACAAAAGCAGTGTGTCTCAAACAGAAATAGAGTAACGACAGGGTTAAAGTAGCTTCGCATGACAATCAAAATTGGTTAGTGAATTCTGCTGCTGATGCTGATCCATCTAACAGAAGACTGTCTAAAGTTATGTTTTCCCATTGGTTATCAATGAAGACACTGACTTCAACCATACAGAATTGCAACAGGGGACACATCCTTACAGGGGGTTAGAGAATCATGACGGCTCTTGCTGATATTATACCGTCCATGTGCCACAAGTTATGGAAGTAGAGTACTTCATTGTTGCAATTGTCTAATTCCCTCACTTCCTCAACGAGGGTTCCACTGTCTGTGGCTCCATAACGTTCCAGCCGGCACTAATCGGTGGAAACCATGACTAACTATGTACTTCAACAAGGGATATAGCCACATGAGAGGCGGAGAACAGCAGCCACTTCTGTTATACTACATCATTCATGAGCCTGAAACTATGGAAGTGCTAGTATTTCATTGTTGCAGATTTGTGGAATACCCTGACCACTGAAAACATGACTATTTGACTCCCAGTTGAAGGTTTGTGTCACACAGTCTTAATCACTAGACACAGATATTAGACTGGTGCAAGGTTTTTTTTTTTTCTTAAAAAATGAGAAAGAGCTGCATGCAGATCAGATGCACTCTCTTGTTCTCACACAAATGCCCAGAGGCATGATAAAGTTAGGACAACTGTTTGTATGAGAATATAGGAGATTGCCAATCTCCAAACCTTGTAATACCATCTTACTTTGTAAGTGTCCAGTCCATAAAACATCATTCCAGGTGTTTGCTCTGCATCATGGTGTTTAGCCATGCATGAAAGCCTGTTGCCACCATTGTGGACTGCTGTCACCAACTTCAAAGCTCTGGAGATGGTTACTTATTTCTTTCATGTCTCATTTGATTGAAATGTAAGCATGTCACTAACCATTGCACATGTTTTTAATGTGCCTATGCACATACTTTTGTATGGCTATTGACTCACCTGAGTTCATTTTCCCCTTGACAAGTCTTGTTTGTCATCATTGCTGGCTGCTCAAAAATCACCTTCTCCAGTGAACGACCTTGTAGGTTACATGTTATCAGTAAGGCTCTCAAGTGATCTGACATTAGGATGTGGATAATGATGATGAGAATTATCATAATAATATTAATAATGGTTTCAAATTTTGGCTCAAGGACAGCAATTTTAGGGGAAGTGGATTAGTTGATGACATTGATCCCAGTGCTCAACTGGAACTTATTTAATCAACCCTGGTAGGATGAAAGCAAAGTCAACTTTAGTGGAATTTGAACTCAGAACATAAAGAGCCAGAAGAAATGCCACTAAACATTTTGTCTGACATGCTAATGATTCTGCCAGCTTATCACCTTAATGGTTTCGAATTTTGACACAAGGCCAGCAATTTTAAGGGGAGGGCGTTAGTCGATTACATCAATGCCAGTGATCAGCTGGTACGTATTGTGTTGACTTTGACAGAATTTGAACTCAGAATGAATCAGAAGAAATTCTGCAAAGCATATTTGCCAACCTTTTTTCTATAATTCTGCTAGCTCACCGCTTTAATTATAAAAACTGGCTACAGTTTGATATACGGTAAGGATTATACAAGTATTATAATAGGGGTGCTAGAATTCATTTAATTCATTAAAATCATTATTACTATTTTTAATATTTCTATTTTCACAATTTTTTCTATAAAAATGTAGTGGAGTGTGTGAATGCCTGGGGCAAACAGTTTGAACATTTGAGGGATTAAATACGTTTATTATTGATATGTTTGTATAATCAATATTCCGTTCTATACTGGGCACGAAGGCCTGGAATTTTGGGGGAGGGGAGTAGTCGATTACATCGACCTCAGTTCGTAACTGGTACTCACTTTATCGACCCCGGAAGGA
>JAOPUL010004099.1:7775251-7796073 GCA_027564515.1 Octopus rubescens | reverse complement strand
AAGGCTTTGGTCGGCCCGAGGCTGTAGTAGAAGACACTTGCCCAAGATGCCACGCAGTGGGATTGAACCCAGAACCAGGATATTGAATTTTAAAAAATCATGGGCAACATGATGAGGGAAAAGAGAATAATAGGAGTGGAAAGTGTAATGGAAGAGGAATTAATGGGAGGGAGAGCATGACAAAAGAGAGTGAAGTATGTTAACAATGGGTGATAGGAAGGGAATATGAGAGAAAGACATAAAAATGAAGATGGTTGATGGTAAGGGAGGGAGAATGTGTGATAGATGTCAATAATGAGTGAGTAATAGAGAGAGAGAAGAAATATGATGGTGAGTCTTTTCCAACACAGTTTCCCTCCACTTGTTGTGGTCACTTGTCATCTACTTTATGAAGTTCAGTATTCTGAGTTCAACCCTCCACCACCACCTCATTTCAATGGGTCCTTTCCACTTTGATTACTTAATGTTTTTTTTTACCAAACTATCATATTCCATCTTTATCACATGTCTGTACCAGTGCAGTTTCCTCTTTATCACATGTCTGTACCAGTGCAGTTTCCTCTTTATCACATGTCTGTACCAGTGCAGTTTCCTCTTTTGTACACTACAGCTGATTCCTGTTATGTCCAGTTTTTCTGTCAGCTTATTTGTGCTCTGATATACTTGTATTATACATCCAGCGGAACATGCTCACCTTATTTTTTTCCAGTCTTCACACATCACATTCACTACTCATGTTTCACTCCATAGACTAGTATTATACAATCTACCCTTCACACAGAAGAGAATCCCTTTGTCAGCAGTATAAACAGCTATTCAAATTTCTCATAGCTAGTTCTTATTCTGACTTCTATGCTATTGGAGAGCCTCATCACTGTTAGTAATGCCACATAGATAATAGAAGCTCTCAACAGCTTTTATGGAGTCTTTCAAGCATTTGAAATCATTGATTTCACTTGTGTATTCTTACTGCTAACTACTCCTGTGCATTTGCCACATATAAAGTATTTCTTCTCTGTAACCTTAACCTGTGGGCCCACTACACCTTAAGTGCATCAATAGTTTACATTTGGTACAGTGTACAGAATTTCTACCTACTCATTTTCTTAATAGTATGGCTATTTACCAGTCCTGTCTTCTTTCCTATTAGCTAAACTTTTGTCTTTGCTAGATTTACTTGAGCTTTACTTCCATGTTTGGAATTCCTTTCCTAAATCTTCAATAGATTCAAATGAAAACTTATGTTATAGTTACAGAGGCGTTCCCATGGACAGCCAGTCTTATATTCTAGAGAACTAAAATTTACAGGATAGACCTGAACCCTGATGGATACCTACCTGCATGTCAGACCTTACAGAATTCAATGTTGTTTTTTTCTCTGCCATAAACTTTCAAATATAATAATTGTATAATTTACCTTCCACTTTAAGAAGCAAGATATGTCAGCACTCACTTCCTTCCAAGGCCATCTTGAAAATGAATGCATTTATCTTGTCAGAGGTATGTGTTTTTGAGGAGAATAAATGAAAGTGTTTTTTAGTTTTAATGCTCACCATCGTTTGTGTAGCATTAACAGTTGCAGCTGTGTTGAGAGTTGTTGTGATTATGTCTTGTATTAGGGTGGCAAGCTAGCAGAATCATTAGAGCATTTCTTCCTGCTTTATGTTCTAAGTTCAAATCCCCCATCCCCACCAGGGTAAACTTTGCTTTTCATCCTTTCAGAGTTGATAAAATAAAGTACCAGTTATGTACTGAGGTTGATGTAATCAACTAAATCCCTCACTAAAATTATTGGCCTGGAACCAAAATTTGAAACCATTATAATGTCGTGTATCAGTTACATAGGAGTGTGTTGTTATTTTATTGGGTATTGATTGTATAGAGTATGTTTTTTGGGGAATCATATTATTGTTTGGTTACTGTGTTGAGTGTGTTGTGAGCAGAGAGTGCACTCCATGAATTGTACAATTGAATAGAAAGTATCTAGCACAGGAAGTGGGATGTATTTATTTTCGAGGCAGTAAAACATTGCGAGCCTCTCCTATGGCTCTTATGTTTTGGCTCATATCTTTTTTTTATCAAACCAAGTACTCCAATTATTATTGGTACACTTTTTATTTGAAAGCCCAACATCTTGTTTATGTAAATTCAAAATCCTTGTATTTAGACACATTCTCCACATCTGTCTTGTTCAATGTTTTGACCAACAGGGAACATCATATCTATCAGCTTAACATGTTATCTTTCCAGTCTTGATTTATCATAACTACATTGTTTGCCATGCTCTTGTTTGTTTTTATAGTCCAGACGATTGTAGTTAGGTTGCTGTAGTGTATTGTGTTTGGTACATGTTTATATATTTCTTGTTCATAGATTTTTTTTTACACATTAATATCCTAGCTTATTATTAAGGTGGCAAGCTGGCAGAATTGTTAGTGCTTCAGACAAAATGCATAGTGGTATTTCTTTGCCTTTCATGGTCAATAAAATATGAGGCTGCACTGAAAAGTTGACTATGAGTATGAAGGAGTGATGAGAGAGCTGTGAAATTTTGCATGCATTCATTTCAACTCTTCTTTTTTATAACTGCATTGTTTCTTTCTGTGTAAACTAACATCTGACTGTTCAAAGAAGACTTCGAAAATAACTAGTAGCAACTTTCTCTGTAGAAAAAGGGTTTAGTCCCCAATAGCATTCATGCTGACATGCTTGCTACATTAGGGGATGACGCTTCAGCTTTATCAACAGTGCAAAAGTGGGCAGCTGAATTTGGGAGGGGAAGGGAGAATCTTGAAGATGACCTAAGGTCTGGACGTCCTGCAGCTGCCACCACCGAGGAAAACATTGAGTGTGTTCACCACATGGTGATGGAAGACAGACAATTGACTATAAATGAAATAGTCAATGCTATTAGCATATCCCATGAGTTGAGAATATTCTGCACAATGAACTTGGCATGATGGTTTCTGCTCAGAGGGTGCCACATCTCCTGACACATGATCAAGAGCACCAGGTTGATCACATTACAGTAAAATCTGATATTGTTTGAGGCAGATCCAGCTGGTTTCCTTGAATGTTTCCTAATCAAGGATGAGTGTTGGGTTCATCACTTTGAGCCAGAGACAATCCATGCAGTGAAACACCCCTCATCACCTACTCCAAAGAATGCCAAGGTCATTTCATCTGCCGGGAAGGTGATGGCCTCAGTTTTTCGTGATGTAAAAGGTATTGTTTTTATTAACTATCTTCAAAAGGGCCACCCTATCAATGGAGTGTACAATGCCAACCTGCTGAGGCAGTTACAGAACGCTGTCAAGAAAAACGTCTTGGTTTGAACGACTGTTGTGTGTGACTGTAGCTTTGAACTGGTTGATCACTCCTCCCTATTTGGCCCCATCTGTTCCCCAACATGGAAAAACACTTAGCTGGGAACCAGTATCACAGTGATGATGACGTCATATCTGCTGTTGATGACTTTTTTGACCAACAGGATGACAGCTTCTTCATCGACGGGATCCAAGCATTGCAACACTGATGGAAGAAGTGTGTGGGCCACAAAGGGGACTATATTGAAAAATAAACCCCATTTGATCACATTCCATGGGAGCATCTTGGGCAGCCTATGAACTTTTCAGCCGACCCTCGTAAGTACCAGTTGAGCACTAAGGTTGTTATAATTAACTAAACCCCTTTCACGCCTTCTGCATATAGTAGAAATAATTATTAAGGTGAGAAGATGGCAGCTTAGCACATTGGGCAAGGTACTTAGCAGCATTTCTTCTGATTCATTGCATTCTGAGTTCAAATTTTGCCAGGGTCAAATTTGCCTCTCATCTCTCTGGATTTGATAAAATAAAGTACCAGTTGAGTACTGGGGCCGCTGTAATTGACTATCCCATCCCCTAAAATTGCTGACCTTGTGCCAAAGCTTGAAATTATTATTATTATTAATAAGGTGGTGAGCTGGCAGAATCGTTAGCATGGTGCACAAAATGCTTAGCGGCACTTTGTCCGTCTTTACATTAACCTGAGTTCAAATTCTGCCAAGGTCAACTTTGTCTTTCATCCTTTGGGGGTCGATAAAATAAGTACCAGTTGAGCACTGGGGTCAATGTAATTAACTTGCTCCCTCCCTGAAATTTCTGGCCTTGTGCCAAAATCTGAAACCATTATTATTATTATTAACAAAATGCTATGACTTAAGAGCAGTGAATTGGCAGAATTGTTAAAGCATGAGACAAAATGCTTCGCAGTATTTGGTCACAGCTCTTTTTATGCTTTGATTTCAAATGTACTGATTCCAAGTACTGGAGAACTGATCATACTGACTCACCCTCTGCCCCAAATTTCAGACCTTGTATCTATGCTACAAAATTATTATTATTATAACAAGCTGGCAGAATCATTAGCACACCAGACAAAATGCTTAGTGGCATTTCTTCCAGGTTTACATTCTGAGTCCAAATTCTGCTGAGGTCAACTTTGCCTTTCCTCCTTCAGGATTGATAAAATAAGTACCAGTTGAATTGTTATCATTATGACTGTCACATTACTAAATACTAAATTTTTACATTTGTTTAGACTCTGCCCAGTTTAACACCATTATCTTCTCCATGAGTGCCTTTAACAGAGCACAAATGTTCTTGAAGAAATTGGCCTTTTTAATTTTCTAGTATTGGCACAAAAATAGTTGTGTTATAAGGCTGGTCCAGGAATAAAAGTGGGGAACTTGCTTATCAATTTTTTATTTCACCTATGAGAATAGGATGAGAAAACATGCATTTTTTTTTACCATATTCTAAACTAAATGACTTTTTAAAATTTAAATTAAAAAACAAAGAAGAAATAAAAACAAACCATTGAAATTGCATAGGAAGTACCTTTGTTTACTTATATTGAGCAGTAAATACAAAAATGTACAAAAGATTTGTTGAGGTTACAAAATAAAATATAAAACCAAATGAAAACAAAATACATAAATTCTGTGTATCAAGCATTTCTTTGTGGAGAAGGAAAAATTGAAAAAAAAAAAAAACTCAGGCAAACAAATACAAATTTCAAATATGATGAAATATTTTGGTATACCAGTTTGGAAAATGATTCATTTTGTGGCACTGAGATATGAAAAAGGTTCTAGGTAAATGAACAAAATGAATTACAGCACCAAAGTCAAAAATGTAATGCATTGTTTGTGTGTATTTTATACATATTACACACAAAAAAAAACAAAAAAAAAAAACATGTACAGATACATACATGCACAGACACACACTATATATATGAATATATGTATATATGTATATATATATATATATATATATACACACACACACACACACATACATACATATATATATAATCTTTTTGTTTTTAAAGGGAGGAAAATACTCGAAATCGAAAAAGTCCCTTTTTCTTGTAGATATAGAATATAAAATTGTGAAAATTATTAGAATGACAAAGACCAATGACATTTTTTTAATGTCTATTTTAATATCATAATCTATTGTATTTGATCAAATGTTATATAAATCAACAATCAGTATTTTATCTCCAAGACTGGGATTAATCTAATACTGAATTAATTTATAATCCATTTTTTAAAAATTATGAATGAGACAGATGAACCATTAATTAAAACTTAAATGTTTAAAAAGGAAGACAAGACATAGTACCATATAAATAATGATGACAGTATTCGATTCTAAGGCATAAAACTCATTTTGTGTTTGGTGTTGGGAAGGAATTACAGTCAATAGCATTAACCATAGCACAGTATGATAGCTGGTTTCATTGAGTACGGCATGAGGAAATGCAAGTTAACTCTAGTGAGGTTTAAACTAAGATTATAATTTTTCTGACTGTCTTTGCAAACAGAAAATGTTTAGACATCATTTATATTACATCTACGCAACATTTCAATCAGTGTGATATCCAATTGTTATCAGGTGTCTTATTTCTGGAAATGTTACTTATTAAACAGAATTTGAATGCGGAATCTCTAGTTTATTTCTAAACTAAAGTGTTGAGAACTATATACAAATTGATCAAAACAAAATGTAGTTGTAAATACTGTAAAGATATTTTTCATAAAGATTAATAGCTCGAAAAATTATCATATACGTTGTATAGTCTGCATATAGGTGAGTGCATACATACATATATATATAGTAGAATAAGAAATAGAAAGTCCTTGGTACAGTATTATATATTTGAACAAAATGAATAGAATTGGCTTTTCTGATCATTTTTTCCACTTTAATAATTAGATGTTCATAAGTTAAACATCTAATTATAAAAGTGGGAAAATGATCAGAAAAGCCATATCTATTCATTTTGTTCAAATATATAGGGAGGTGGTTTGGTAGATTTTAAAATATTTGAGTAGAAGAATTTTTTGATAGGTTTAAAAGTGAACAAGTTAATGTTTTGAGACAAGTTAATATCCAAAAGATAACGAATTAGTTGGTGAAACTGATAATTTTAATTAACTGCTTAGTAATCAACTAACAAATAAATTAGTTAATAAGCCAAAGTTTTCTATAAATTATTTAAAGTTTTCTATAAATTATTTAGAATTAAAATAAGTATTTTTCTACAAGGGTGTTGCTGGTGGGTAGAATCATAAGCTGTAAACCCTTTCATTAATACATTTTTAATTAATAGAATGTTGGTTTCAGTTAATTTACAATAAAATCAAGACTGGTGGGGGAAGTGATTTAGTAAAGTATCTGTAATTTTATATATTTGTTATTTGGGGGGGGGGGGTTAACATAAGGTTGGCTCTGATCAAACAGACAAGCTAAATTCCAGCTATGACCATCCCATCTTATACTACTGCACTGGTCCATTTTGCTTTGTGACTTTAAATATATGAACACTAATGTGAACAGTCTTGGTAAATTGGTATTAAAAAGGTACCATAGATTGAGACAGAGACAGGTAGAGATATATCATTGGGGGAAAAGATAAAACACTGGTCTAAAGATTAACAAAAGGGAAAATGTCACACATTACTGTATAAAATGTGTGATATTAGAACATTGATTATTTGAATTTGCAAAGCTTTATAAGATGAAAGAGGTTAGATATTTTAAAATACAGACAAAAAGAGAATGTAAAATCGCATAAAATTAAAAACAAAAGTTGTTTAAATTCCAATATGAATTTAAAAATTGAGATATAAATGTTTGTAAAAAATATATCACATTGTGAAAGGCAGATTTTAAACATTTTTTTTTTCATCAGGAAGCATTGCCAGGGGTTATTAAAGGAAGGGATTATCTATATATTTGTACAATGTAGTGTTATGGGGGATGAGGTGGGAAATAGCACTGGATTCAAAGCAAATAACAAATATAGTACAACATCAATTGAGAAAAAAAAAAAAATTTTTTTTTAATTTTTGGTTTTACCTGAATCCATTACCTTTCAGAATAGAATACAATAAAATGCTGAGAGGGTTGTGGTTCATTTTTTTTTTTTTATGATTAATTTTTATTTTTATTTTAAGTAAAAAAAGTTATTAACATTTTTCATTGGAAGCACTTTAGAAAATCTTAAGTCCATAAATAGAATTAAGTGTTGGGTTATTGCTTATTGGAAAATGTTAGAAATGTTTATCCATCAGAAGCGCCAGCTACAATAACATTACTATTAGTATTGCTATGATAGCAACAAAAACTGTGTTTTTGAATTCATTTTTGCAATATTCTTAATATAATTTAATAATTAATTTTTGTCAGATCATTATTTAACTGCAGTTAGGACTTGCAAAATAAAACTAAGAAAATTTTTTTTTTTAAATAAACAAGAAAGTTTTTTGAGACATGTAGTGTTTCAATCAACTCCAAACTGTACCGTACTTCCTAACAACCATAAAAACACTTGAGCTTAACCGATTGATCCCAGTATTATTTATAATTATAATAAAAGAAAAAATGGTAAAAACATCACAGAAGAAGAAATGGCTTTGTCATTTACTTCTAAATATTGATTTCTAACTAAGGCAAATTCACGTATTTTAGGTGAGGTGGAAATTAAATAAAGTTCCATTTTTCTAAAAGGCATTAGTGGCATTCATGAAGTGAAGTATTCAACAAAGAATACAAATAGAACTGTAGACTTAGCTTGTCTGTAGCTTAGATATTGTATCTTCTTCTACAAGACTTACTGTATTATTAAGGAGGATTTCCTAACGCTGATACAAAGAAGGAGTATAATCAAGCAATTTAACAACTTCAGTATATCTAGTTCTACTAAACAGGTGTGGAAGAGGACCGAATAACTTTTAGAATGGTAGACTTAATCTGTTGCCCCCATTTAGCACCAGTCTGGTTCATGGATGTCTTTAGTAGAGTGCATTCTGTTGCAAATGTTTACACTGGCTCCCTAGTCTGGAAAGGACTTCTTCCCATTAGTATTGGAGTCATTAAAAATAAATTTTAAATTGATAATTATTTAAAAAATTTTTGATGTAACCACCCATTTTACAGACCCCACTAAAATTTGAAACAGAGAAATGAAATTTAATTCAGAAAGGTAGTTTAGTCGAACACTATCATAACACAGCCTTACAAGTATTTATGTTTACAACAATTGCTGGTATGTATATATTTATGGAGTTTCTTTGTTTTATATTGTACTATCAGAAGAAAAAGATTATTTAGCCATTGCTCTTACAAGAAAATGAAGAGATTTAATTTGTTAATCTGTTTTGAAATATTGGGAGTTGAGAAGGTTCTTTAATGATAAATAGTACAATCATACAGTTTATAAATATATAGCCCTTGTAGAGAAAAGGATGGCAATGTCACTTAGTATTTTTAACTTAAGCTCAACACAACAAACATAACCTTTTAGCATTTAAACCAGCCATATCCGGCCAAAATATTCTATGTTTTATGTTCAATCTGGCCAAATCCAGTCTCTTACACCTACCCTACAATGTCATACTAAAAGTAAACAATCCCATAATTGAAATCTCAAAGCTATAAGATAATGCATGATTAATTCAAAACAATGTGAATAAATAAGAAGCATTACATTTGACAGAAGAGTAATCTGAATTCTAAAGGGTTAATGAAAAATCACCCAAACTGAAATAATGCCATGTCTCGTCCTCATATTAATGAAAGGCAGTACATAAACAGATCTGAATATTCACACGATTACTTAACTGTTCCAAGTCTACCCAATCACACCTCGTGCATGGCCAGTAACTCTTGATAAGGAGAACCTATTTAAGAAAAAGGGAATATTTCACCCTTTGACATGTTTTCTTTCAAAAACAAGAAAAATATAGTAAAATAACTGCCATTATTAAGCTGATGTTTGGAACATGAAATGTTAACATTATTCACCACCTTAACACAAATGTGTACCATAGCAGTCTCAGACAGGTTTGAAGTCAACTAGTGAGTGTATCATTCATTCTTTGGGATAAAAAAAATAAGCAACACAAGTCAATGGATTCTGTTACAATTCTGGAAAAGAGGTAATTTTTGTGATTAACCCTTTAGTATTCAGATTACTGTCAAATGTAATTCTTATTTATTCATATTGTTTTGAATTAATCTTGCATTATCTCATGGCTTTGAGATTTCAATGATGTGATTATTTTCAGAACATTGTAGGGTAGGTGTGAGAGGCCAGATTGAACATAAAACAAGTAGAATATTAGGGTCGGTTTGAAGAGTTAATTCTAAAGCCAAAACCAAGTGATTTCAAGATTAACGCGTAACACCCTTGGCCAACTGTCTTCTAGAGCCCTAAACTGACTTAGGCTGTCATGGAATTTGGTTGATGAAAACTGGAAGCCAACCAGGTTTAGTTTCTACATAAGCAGATGTTAAAAACGACATTCACAACAACCACTTTTTATATGTTTAAGACATTGCTAATTAAAAAGCCTGTATATGTTTGCAGAAACAATGCTCCGTTTCTTGAATCACACACAAACACCATAAAAAAAAAAATCCAAGCAACCTAAGCTCCTAAAACCATCTTGAAGCTTTAAGGTTTATGGTAACATTCATCAGTTTTCCATGGGTTAAACGGTTTGACTGGAGACTGGCAAGCCAGAGAGCTGCACCAGACTCCAGTCAGTTTTTTGGCTTGGTTTCTACGACTGGATGCCCTTCTTAACACCAACTGCTCCAGAATGCCTTTTATGTGCCACAGGCACATTTTAAACTCATGTTTAAATAGAGAATAAGACAATAATCAGATATGGTATATTTTAATATGAGGTATCATGAGAATACAAGATATATGATGAAATAAATAAACCAAACAAAATTTATCTTAGCCAATATAACTTTATTACACTCTCCATACAATGACTCTATCTGTAACCATAACCGTTGATTACTTTCTCATAACCATGAATCTTTTTGCTCACAGACTCTTTAGCTTTTCTTTTCAAGGCCTGTAATGAAGAAAACACACAAAGATTATTTATATACCAACAAAACTAAGTTTTGAACAAAATTACATATAATAAAAAAATAAAAACAATCAAAAACTTACTGCATCAGATCTTGCTTTTCCAACAAAGATACTAGATTTAGCCTTTCTTTTAGCTTCTAAACTAGCAATGACAGGTTGGTATTTCCAGCCAACTTCATGTGCCAATCGATTCAAATCACAATACTGAAATAGAATTTTACAATCTAATTAAATCAAATGACAAGGGAGGTAACTCCAACAGAGAAGAGAATCAGCTGAGTCATCAGTGTTTGATTTCTTTACATAAATCATCAAACAATGTAGGTAAATATTTAATCATCATCGACGCAGCTTAATTCCAGAAAGGGAAATCATTTATTTATACAACAACCATATATGGACAGACGACAAGTCATTAGGGATAGATTTAATAAAACAAATCCTAAAAAGTGTAAATATTAAAAATGAGGGGAACCCTTATTCTACAAAACTGATTAAATAAGGACCCCCCCCCCCACTCACATTGGTTAATGTAAGTGGCTTAAATTTTGAGAGATAAATTGAACAAATTAAGGATTCCTCTCAAATTCTCCTTACTGACTTAAGATCCTGTGGTACTTTGTACAGTTAGTCCATCATAAAAATCATACAAGTATAATTATTGTATGAAACTTGGCAATAGGACATGATTGGTGTACATTAGGAATGTGGATTAATTAATTATTAAATTTAATACTCACTAACCCATACAGACGGGAGTCATGAAATTCACTGAAGTAGATCAATGACCAAATGGCCTTTCTATCATTTACCCAGCTTTCCAAGTAACTAATATTTAAACAAATTAATGTAATACAAAGAACTTGTTGCCAAGTTATCCCAAAGAACGTTTACCAATAAAAAAAAATTCCTAAAAATTGTTTTCCAAAACCAGTGTAGGTCTCTTACAGCTGAGTTATCAGATTCTGATTAATTCTCATCGAAAAATCAAGCAATGTAGGTAATTAGAGTCATCATTAAGACAGCTGATGAGATACTTAGAGTATAATAGTGAATTTTGCAAATGGGTTTATTTCTAAATAGAGAAAAATGTTTAAGGGGAGGAAACTCAGCAGATCGTCATTAAACGTTTATTATTGGTCCTGTTCATAAAAAGAAATATTGACATTACAGAATATAATTAGGAAGATCAAATTATTTCAGTTCTAGGAGATATAGATGAAATAATGAAGATGATGCTATTGTCAAAGAAATACCAATCATCATTTTATTTTAAACATTTCCATGCGTCAGGCGGAATTTGTTGAGGTAAATTCTTTTACAACCAGATGCCCTTCTTGCCATCAGCTCTTACCAGTTTCCAAGCAAAAGAATATTTCATTATGGCCAGCTGTTTTTCAAGATAGGAAACGAATGATACTGCATGTATGAGAATGACAGTTGTTTACAATTATCACACGACGTCAAGACAAGTGACACAACCATACATATATTTATATATAGGAACAGATGTGGCTGTGTGTTGAGAAGTTTGCTTCCCAACCACATGGTTCCAAGTTCAGGCCCAGTGTCATCTAACTTATAGCCCCAGGCCAACAAAAGCTACCAAGTGGATTTGGCAGGCAAAAACTGAGAAGTCATAGCATATACATGTATGCAAACTATTGTCTTCCATGGCAACATGTGATAGTTTAAACAAGCAGCATCTGATTCCAATCTTCTGCAAAAACATGTCTGGTCATAAAGAAATATCATATTTCATAAAAATTGTTAATGTAATGTCAATTTTCCTTATTAACACCTAACTAGAGAAAAAGAAATCTTATAACTTCTTAAACTTGTCTTTTCATCAAACAGGATTTCAAATTTTGACACAAGCCCAGCAATTTCAGTCAGTCGACCTCAGTGGAATTTGAACACAGATGAAATGCCAATACGAATCTTGCCCGGCATGTTAACAATTCTGCCAACTTGCTGTCTTAACCCTTTAGTATTCAATTATTTTGAATTAATGATGCATTAATATCTTGTAGCTATGAGATTTTGATGAGGTAACTTTTAATATTTTACAATGATATTGTAGGGTTGATGTAAGCCAGATCTGGCCAGTTTGAATATAAAACAGACTATTTTGGCCGGATAGATTAACATATATCCTTATTAAAATTAGGAATGAAACCCTTGTTACCGTATTTCTTTCAATTAATTTTAAAAATAATGAAAAATTTTCTGGGAAGTTTAACTTTAGATCACATTAAGGAGAGAGAGAGTGGTTGTTAAAAGGTGACTAAAATAAGTTAATTTGAAAAGAAAAGCTATGTTTTATTTAAACTGTAATGTGATTATTCAGGCTATAACAAAATACTCTAAGACATTTAAACTGGAATCCTGACTGATCAAGAAAAGAAAAAAACCCCCAAGATTAAATGGAAATAGAAACACACAAAAAAAAAGAGATGAAGTGATAAGAAGACTTGTAAATCAGCTGAGTTATCAGAATTTGTTAATTCTCAGAAAAATATCAAGCAATGTAGGTAATTAAAGTCATCATTAACACAGCTGATATACTGAATTCATAGAGTGGAATGAACTGTGAAAAACCAATTTAACCCTTCTGATTGTAAATGCCTCAGGTTTTATATGGAAATTTCCATTTTAAAATGATCTTCAACCCTCCAATATTTTTACACTACCAGCTTAATAAAAAAAAAAGAGAAATAATAAACTACATCAGTTAATCTCATATCAACATGCAAGGAATGCAATTAATTATACAGTTTCCGTCAGTATTTTAAACCCACACCCCCCTCACAACATATTTGCAGAGTAGCAAGAGGGTGGATCTAACCAAAGACAAAATTTACCTTTCGGCCAGGTTTTAAACGAATAATTCGGAGAGCTGCTGGAACAATCATTCGCTTTTTTTTGTTGTACTGAGGAGGGATACCCTCAAATGCCTTCAGTCGGCCAAGAGCATCTTTTCCACGTTTAATTTTATGGGGAAGCATACCTAAGGATAAACAAAAATTTGCATTTAAAATGGCGCTAATACAATAATAGTTAAATCCCCAAATTTACATAAATTGTAACAAAAACAAAAAGAATTTAGGCCAGAGTCTCAGGTGGAAGTGCATGTGTATGTAGAATCATTAAATTCTTTCATTTAGGTGAATGATCATCATAGACAACAGGCCTAAACTCCTTGATAATTCATTGGAACTTATTATATTCCAATCTTTTTAGATAACAGACCACCAAGAGTTTCCAAGTTGGAGAAAAATATCAAATGTAAAAACTGCAGCATTTCTATTTGTAATGTTATAAAATATCTGGAAACAATTTAACCAATTTTGGCACCAACCTTGCTCTTGGTTCTTATATAACCCGTTTTAAAGTGAATTTCCATCAAAATTTCATGTTAATTTACATTCCAAACACCAGCTTTGACAAAATGTTTTTACTAATTTCTTCATTATTTTCAAAATTAATTGAAATGAAAGTATATTTCAACATAGTTTTATAAAGATTATATAATGTAAATGTTTAATACTTTCTAACTAAAGATAATCTTATACAAGTTAAACAAATGATTAACAAAATTTTTTAAAAAGCCGCCTTATGAAATAAATGTTCCTTGCATTAATAAAATCTATTTCAGTGAGTCTCAGTTGGTAGTGCATGTATGTAATAATCATTACTTTCATGACAAAGTGTATAATCATCATAAACAGACTGAAAAAGTATTATTTCACAAAAGCTGTCCAGGTATTTTCAATGAAAATGTTTGTCAGACAGGAAAATGAACTTGCACATTTTAGTGTCTCTCCCTCTGGCATAAAACCATTCCCTACTTAGTTATGGAAACTTTCCGCTGCAGCTTACCAGTTCTGGTGGCATGTAAAAAGCCCCCAGTACACATGCCAAAACCGACAGTGGAGTTCTGTGGCTCAACAGATCCTATCAAATCAACCAACCTATGTCAGCTTAGGAAACAAACATTAATTGATAAAGTCAAAGTGCTGAAGAGTATTTCAACTGTGCTTTGAGTTCAAATCTTGCCAGGGTCAACTTCATACATTTGGGATAATCAAAATTAGTGTCAGTCCTGACTTGTGAGAGCATTGGACAGTATCTGTGCCATTTGTATTCAAATCCTGCTCTATGACTGAAAACACTTCTACAAATTGGAAAACCCAATGGAGAGAGTTCCAACCATGCCAAACCCGTCAATTTCTGTCTGACAGTGCCTAAGGACATCTTTTCTGTCTGACAGTGCCTAGGACATCTTATGGTGCTGCACATTTGTCTTAACTGAATAGAAAATTGTGATTGTATGGTAAGAAGTGTTTCCCAACCACATGGTTCTGGGTTCACTTCCACTGCATGGCACCTTGGGCAAGTGTCTTCTACTATAGCCTTGTAAGTGGATTTGGTAGGTGGAAACTGAAAGAAGCCCACCATACGTTGTGTATGCACTACTATTGTCTCCTTGCCATAACATCATGTGTTACCAGGCTGCAAGTGGTCATTACACTTTGGAAACAGATGAGGATTGTTAACAGGAAGAGTATCCAGCTGTAGAAAACCTGCCTCAATAAATTCCATTTGACACATGAGCATGGAAAAGGGAATGCTAACAATGACAACAATGAATTGTTTTAACTAAAAATAAATAAACGCTATGTTATGCAGGTGGTGGAAAAAGGACTTATGTATAAAACAGATCAAATTCTTTTAGGGATTCCAGCTCATATACGCTATCAGGAGTTGTTAATTATCAACTCCTTTAAATATCACATGCCCTTGGTTCTATGAAGCAAATTGTATATCTAAGACTAGGTATCCAATATCTTTCTTTATTTAAGTAATTGAGATAACTAGGTCTATTTCTAATAGACTGAAGATATCTTGTCTAACAAGGAAAAGTATTGTTTGAAAACAAACATCAAAACTATCTGAATAGCATGGTGGCATTTACACAATCACAAAACGTTTAACTTAGGATACTTTTTTTTTTTTTTTTTTTTGTGGCATTTACACTAAATAGCGGTTGAGAAGAAATCAAAAATTGAATGGCCTTATAGTCTCAGCTGGAAGTGCATGAATTGTACTTTCATTTATTGCATTCAATTCGGTGAATAGTCATCATAGACAATAAGGCCAAACTTACTGATAATATTCTAAAACCATCTTACCTCTAACCGTCCTCCAAAAAATTTTGCTT
The DNA here is from genome assembly GCA_027564515.1 of Octopus rubescens. Classification (NCBI taxonomy): domain Eukaryota; kingdom Metazoa; phylum Mollusca; class Cephalopoda; order Octopoda; family Octopodidae; genus Octopus; species Octopus rubescens. Next base: position 7,780,403 of record JAOPUL010004099.1, on the reverse strand, counting down.
GGGGCCCTGAAATGGAAGGGTCCTCTTCTGGGATTCACATTACATCTTTTTCGAAGATAATCTAAATACTTCACTGAAAAAGAAATTAACAGGGAATGAAAAAGTATGTCAATAACAGAAATTACTTAAGGGCCTGCCTTTAAACAAGCTTGTATTACTGATGGGAGAGAGAGTATGTCATGTATTTCATCAAATTGGTGTTTGTCATATGATGGGTAACTTTGGAATTATACTTTTGCCAGCATACAATTATAATTTAACTTTTACAAAATGATGAAATACTAATTTTCAAAAGAAAAACATTACCTTTAAATAAAATATAAATTACACAGAATTCCTCATCCTGTCTCAATGCTTCTGCATGTGTTCCTTTACTCATTGCCTGCCATCAAGCCTAGTATGTGCACTAACTATATTTCTTTTACTAAAAGTTATGTAAAGCATGACTGGAGAAATCAAACACCCCAAATTTATATCGGCTTTTATTACTGAAGTAAAAATCGATTTCAAGAGAAAAAAAAAATCAATTTCAACAAATACATTGGATTAAAAAAAAAAGGTGACAGGCCTTTCATGTAAAGCAGAAAAGGTACGTTAATGGATGATGAAACCATCTATCTTGAAATTCATAGACTGAAGAGATAATACATATTTCACACATCCAGCATTAAGCACATGGTCATACAACCCTCTCCACTAATTTATGGTCAACTGAACAAAATAGTAATTGTGAAGTTTCCATGAGGAATGAATGCACAATCCTTGTTACATAAAACAATAACAATGAGATCTGTAATTAATTTTACTAACACACTGAGCAAAGCTCTGAGGAGATTGGAGTTAAAAAGGGAGAAAACCAGTGACTTAATGGTTTGTTACTACTCAAACCCGGTTAGGTCAATGGGCGATATTGAAATGACTCGAAATCCTGGAACATCATCCTTAGTAAATAAAATACATAAATTGTACGAAATTAATAGAACACTTACTTTTATTTCTGTGGAAATGGCCAGAAATGTTGATACCTTCGCATCGGACAATTACCATTCTTTGTCCTGAAATATCGAAATAGAAAACTTCTTCGTAAGAAAAGAAAAAAAGCAATCCTGTGGGATATGAAAATCGTACCCAAAAGTTACTAAAGCAAAGGGTTTTCAACAAGCAAATTGCTAGTTTTTCGCCGCATTACAGATCCTGAAAATGCCGTTAAATGTGAAATCTATTTTCCCTCGAGCTTCTTATTACATGAAAGTAAATGGAAAGTGAATTTCGCATTACGAAATTCCACATTCCGGCAAGATTTTTCAGGAACGCAAAGCGAGGAATACCCGTAATTTAATTGGTTAGGACTTTTAATTTGGCTTGAATTGTAAGAAAAAAGATATCCTTGGAAAGGAAAATATGACATTTTAAATTAAAATGGTTGGGAACAACGCCTTCTACTCACCTTGCAAAAGACTTTTCGCTACGACTGCAGACAAACGCCCCAAAAGATGCCCGCTGGCATCGATTACGATGGGCTGAAGAAAGAAGAATAAATCTTTAAGACATGGTGCAACCATAAATATTTAAAGATTTCTTCGCTTGAAACATTAGACTAGATTGACATACCACGACATACAAAAACTTATCTAATTTCGCGAATATTGTGATAATCCAGATCAACGGAACCGACATTCAACAAAATAATTAAAAGTATGAAGCAACAATATTTAAATAGTTTCTAATATTGTCGAAGTTTATTTAAATACCCGCAGGATTCCCATCACTATTAATGTTATAAAAATATAATCCTTCCGGCTTTCTTTAAAAATAAACATTTTTTTTAAAGACTTCACAGACTTGAAAATTAAACCAAATAGAATCACATAAGAATTTAATACTGAAAATTGTTTCCAATAACAAAACAAAATTAAAATTATATTTCTTAATGAACGTTAAGTGAAGCACGTGTAGTAATTCTCAAAATCATATAAACTGTTTTATAAAAAGAGTTATAAAAGAAGGGAAAAGTTATAAAAATGAGAACGATCTCATTATAGGGAGAGGAAAGCACTTTAGTAATTCAGAAATAATTTATTGTATAAAGAAAACGGCGACAAGTGTTCACGTGGATTTCCGCCATCTTACCGAAATTTGGCATGCTGCTATCAACTGAAGCCCTTTTAAACAAGATTTAGTGTAATTAGCAAATAAGATTTTATACTATGAACTTCTTAGATGTTTCTATAAAGTGTATTAAAATTAACCAGATAAGTTTTAAGAATAAAATTGTCTGAAATATATGTATTATACATGTAAGTATTAAGCAGCTTAAAGACAGACCTGACGTTGAAACACCATGATGGCAAAGAAAGAACGATTGGGGTTTACACTTAAAAAACCACGGGCTCAACGGAAGTATATACTGCCGTCTACAGGAAGTTGAGCGGTATACAAGGGAGTTAATTGTATTGTGATTAAATTCAGTTTCGCCATTTTGTTTGATGGAATTATTTTGTGTCGATGTTACATCTTGAAATAAAGTAGGAAATTGCTTTCTTATCTAGTATTTTGTTACCAAAATGCCTGCAGCCGTAGAAATGGAAGGCTTACCGCCTCCAGAATCAGTAACTGGACCGGAGGAGAAATCGGAAGAAGAAAGAACTTATACACGTCCTGTAATTGGTATTATTTACCCTCCACCAGAAGTGAGAAACATTGTTGACAAGACTGCCAGCTTTGTGGCACGTAATGGACCTGAATTCGAAAGTCGGATCAGACAAAACGAGGTAAATAACCCAAAGTTTAACTTTTTGAATCCTGCCGATCCCTATCATGCATACTATCAGCATAAAGTTAAAGAATTTAAAGATGGCAAAGGCCAAGAACCTACTGTCAGTAAGATTATTTCTGCAGCGATGGCCTTGAAACCTATGAGCGAACCTATAAAAAATATCGAACCAATTATTCCTAATGAACCTCCTGCTGAATTTGAATTTACTGCTGATCCGCCATCGATCTCAGCTTTTGATCTGGATGTTGTGAAGTTAACTGCTCAATTTGTGGCCCGTAACGGTCGTCAGTTTTTAACCAACTTGATGAATCGTGAACAGAGGAATTATCAATTTGATTTCCTCAGACCTCAACATAGTCTTTTCAATTATTTTACTAAACTAGTTGAACAATATACCAAAATTCTAATTCCACCCAAAGACCTTAGCAACAAGTTGAAGAAAGAGTCTCAAGTCAGTAAACACATTTTAGAACAAGTTAAATATCGTGTTGAGTGGGCCAAATACCAAGAACGGGAACGACGCAAAGAGGAAGATGCTTTGGAAAAAGAACGTGTAGCTTATGCTCAGATTGATTGGCATGATTTTGTTGTGGTGGAAACGGTTGATTTCCAGGCAAGTGAGGTGGGCAATCTACCATCTCCAACGACCCCTGAAGAAGTCGGTGCTCGTGTCATCCAACAGGAACGTTACGAAAAAGGAGAGAACACCAACGATGTTGCAATGGAAGTAGAATCAGATGAAGAGGATGGCGATGACATAATTCTAGATAAAAGTGGTAAAACACAAAAAGATGTTCATCATGATAAAAACAAACACTCTTCTATTATTCCTCCTTCGCTGCCGATACCTCCTCAGTTACGTCCTCCTCCACCTTCTGACAATAACCAAGTACTGGACATGGATGAAGGTTCAGATGAGGATGAAATTGACGAAGAAAGAAAAATAGAAAAGGTAATCGCTCCTCAACCTCCACCGCCGCCTCCCAGTGATATTCCCCAACCTCCACCTCCTTTACCACCAACCCCTGATCAAGTTATTGTACGTAAGGACTATAATCCTAAAGCCAGGACAATTAGCACAGAACCCAATCCTGATTCTTTCATGGTGTCTCCTATCACAGGTGAAAAAATTCCTACTCATAAAGTACCTGAACATATGCGAATTGGTTTGCTTGACCGCAAATGGATTGAAGAACGTAATCGTTCAATTGCTGAAAAACGAGAGCAAGAAGAAGTCTATGCTCCTGGTTTGGCCATTGGTAGCAGTTTGAGACAATTGGCTGAACGCCGTACTGATATTTTTGGTATTGGTGCTGAAGAAACTCAGATTGGTAAAAAGATAGGAGAAGAAGAGAAAAAAGAAAAGAAAGTTGTCTGGGATGGACACACAGCTTCAATGGAAAAAGTGACACAGAAAGCTCGTGAGAACATCACCATTGAAGAACAGATTGCTGTTATTCATAAAGTGAAGGGTTTAGTGCCTGATGAAGAGAAAGAGAAAATTGGTCCAGCCATGCCGAAACCATCAAAACCATTACATCAACCAATGCAACACCCAATGCCACACAAACAAATGCAATCTTCATCTATGTCTTCTAATATTATGAAAATACAACCCCCACCACCACCCCCTGTGCAACCAGCTCCTCCAATGCCACCAATGCCTCGTCCTCCAGTGCCTCAGAGTATGGTGATTCTTCCACCTCGACCTCCACCAACTGCACTTGGGAATGTCTTGGGCATTTCACAACGTCCCCCACAACCACCAGTGCCACAACTACCAGTTTCATCATCAGATTTTAGTGTTCCACCCCCACCACCAAAGGAAGATGACCAGCCAACCCAATCAAAGCGACAAAAAACCGAAGAATCTCTCATTTCAGAAGAAGAATACTTGCGAACACACAAGAACCCGATTTTGGTCAAGGTTTTGGTGCCGAACGTTCCAGATAAACCTGAATGGAACCTCAATGGTCAAGTGCTCAATTTTACTTTACCACTTACTGATTCAGTGTCTGTAATTAAAGCGAAACTTAACGAAGCACTCAGTATTCCTGCTGGTAAGCAGAAATTGCAGTATGAAGGTATTTTCGTCAAAGACTCCAATACTTTAGCCTTTTACAATCTTCCTCATGGAGCAAGCATCAACTTGCAACTCAAAGAAAGAGGTGGTCGGAAGAAGTAAAACCTCTCATTTATGTTTCTTTTGTCCCAGAATTGTTAACAACACAAATGGTGAATGATTTTCATTATTTTTTTTTATTTTTTTTTTTGTAAAATTGAAGTTCATAAGACAGCTAAGTCATGGCAACTGGATGTTATCCTTCATTTTTTAAAGACATTCCAAAAGGATTTCTTTTTATAAATTCAGATAAA
>JAOPUL010004099.1:7670374-7682650 GCA_027564515.1 Octopus rubescens | reverse complement strand
CCTGTGGTTTTGTTTTGGCAGGATTTTACAGCTGGATGCCCTTCCTAACACCAACCACATTCCAGTATATATATAAAGGTGCCAGCATGACTGTGTACACGGTTGAGAAGTTTGCTCTCTGACCATGAGGTTTCAGGTTCAGTCCAGTGAGCGGTACATTAGGCAAGTGTCCTCTATTAAAGCCACAGGCCAACGAAAGTCCTGTCAGTGGATTTGAAACAGAAACTGAAACAAGACCATCATATGTGTGTTTGTTTGCATCTGTGATGACTTCTACACAAAGTGCAGCGATCAGCATGAAATTCTCCTGCAAACAAATCATCCGTTCACTTCATATCTTTTGAAACTGTGAGGAGTAAGTGATCCCTTACTTGAAAAAGACAGGCACAGGTTAATAACAGGAAGAGTATCCATCTGTAAAACCTCATTCACATAAATGTCTGACCCATGCAAGCAGGGAAAAAAATGAAGAATGAATGTGTGTGATGAAGAGCACTTTATCATAGATGGTTGTTATATACGTTAAAAAATACCACACACACACACACACACACCTTTTTCAAAATAAACTAAATTTAGCATATGTCTGTTGGGAAATATAATAATAAAACACTAAAATCCAGCCAACATGGTTTTATCTACTACTACTACTACTACTACTACTACTACTACTACTACTACTATTGAATGTGATGATGATGATAATGCTAATAATAATAATATGGTAATTAGGTTAACTATATAATGTTAAATGGTGAGATCTAGGATGATAACAATGACAGCATTTAAAATTCTAATGACAACAGTAATTAGAGACAGTGGTGATAAAGATGATGAGGTTGGTGATGATGATGATGATGATGAGGAGGATGGTGGTGGTGATAGTAATGATGAGGTTGGTGATGATGATGATGGTGGTGGTGGTGGTGATAGTAATGATGAGGAGGATGGTGATATGATTGGTGGTCTTAGAAACAATAGTGCAACTAATTATAAAGTCTGAGCTGACAAAAAACACTGACAACAGTAAAAAATCATGAAAAAAAAAAATTTTTTTTCTTTTTTGTCTGACAGAAATTACTTCTTTTTTTATATATTTTTTTATATATATTTTAAGCCCAAAACTTTTTGTTTGATTTTCTTTTCCTTTTTTTTTTGTTGTTGTTGAGAAAGTACATGAACTTTGCTGCTGCTGTCCTTCTCACCACTTCTACCAGTACAAGAGTATCTTGGCATAGTTGTGTTAATGTTTGTGAAAAACTTGCTGAAGGATGCAGTCTTTCACTTTTCTAACATTTTGTAACCAACCACTCCCTTTTTCCCTGCTGACACAACAAGCTTGGCTGGCTGGCTGCAGACACCCTCTACATCAGTGGGTGTCTGTATGTTCCCCCTCCCCTCTTCTGTCTATTTTGACCTGAATCACTAAGTTACATACCCCCCTCCCTCTTTTCACCCACTTTTCCTCCTCCCCTGGAATATATCCCTCCCTCCCCCCAACTTGTTAGTTTATTCCTCATAACATCCAGTTATTGTTTAGTTGAAACAATTAACCCTTCTTCATATTCTACAATAACCCCACCCCAACCCCAAAATAACCCCTCTTTTAATACACTTTGTAGTGCTTGCCCAACCTAATTGTAATAAAGATTTGGAGAGGAGGTAAACAGTTTGTTTTTTTCCTAAGAGTCGTACAATCTGATCCAATGACCAAGTCTTCAGCAACATTGTCATCATCATAGTTTTGTTACCCATTCTTACAAGGGTTGGATGGTTTGTTGATGTCTTCCTAGATGGACTATGAACACTGCTAAATAAACTAAGACTCAAAGATGCCAATTTAAGAAAGGATTTTCAAATAAATTACCCCAAGTATTTGACTGGTATTCCACTGATGGGATTTTCAATTCTCAACCATTTTTCTTGTTGTTTCTGACATAGATGCAATTTGTGGAGGAGGAGGGGGGTCGATTCTACCCCACACACCCATACACCCACATTCATTTGACTGGTACTATATTTTATTGGCCCAGAAGAATGAAAAATAAAGTTGACCTTGGCAGGGTTTGAACTCAGAAAGTAGAGAACGGAAACAAATGCCACAAAGCATTTTATCCAATATTTTAAGGATTCTGCCAACCTACTGACCTTTTTTACTAAGTCTTTCTAATTTAAAGGGTAGGGGATAGTCAATTATATTGACCCCCCAATGACTTGATTGGTACTTTATATTTTATCAACCCTGAAAGGATGAAAGGCAAAGTTGACCTTGGTAAGATTTGAACTCAGAACATAAAAAGTTGGAAGAAATGCCACTAAGCATTTTTCCCAGCATCCTAACAATTCTACCAGCTGGCCACCTTAATAATAATAATAATAATAATAATAATAATAATGGTTTCAAATGTTAGCACAAGGCCAGCAATTATTTTTTAGGAGAAGGTTTTAATTGATTATATTGACCCATGGGGTTGTGTCTGGTAATTGATCAAGTCCTGAAAGGATGAAAGGCCAACTTGACCTCAGTGAAATCTCAAAGATGGACAAACTGCTGCTGCTGCTAAGTATTTTGTCTGAGATGCTAATGATTCTGCCAGCTTGCCACTTTATCAATAATAATAATAATAATAATATTATGAATTTCTTGATTTATAAAGGTGGGGAGTTATGAAGGGTGGGCTGATATTTGTAGAGGTGGAGAGTAAAGTATGGGGATATTTGCTGAAATGAAGCCAAAATAAATAAATAAAAACTTGATTTCACTACATTCGCTTTGCAATCAATATAAACTCTCATTAACTAAACATTTACTTTCTATTATAAACACAACTAAATGTCTATGCTATATAAATAGTTATATTTTGTTATATAATTCACAAACTTTGTACCATTTTAGGAGGAAGTTGGCTAGTTTAGTTTCAAATTTCATTTAATTTATATCTTTAAACTAATAATCTTCAACCTGGGTGGCAGTGTTCACTCTCGGGTAGGTGATTTGACATTCCGGGTGGGGATGGGGGATTACCCTTTTTCTTTAGTTTCTTTTATTGTTCTCTCATCTGCTTTCCCAAACTTGCATGGCTCAGATGGAATTTATTGAGCCAGATTTTCTACCTTCAACTCTTAACAGCTCTTTCAAATCATGTAAACACAACCAACTGGATATGTGTACAAATTCTTGATAATTCAAATTTCTACATAATTCTGATAATTCTGATTCTGTATGTGTCATTTCAATGACACCTCAAGAATCAATAATTGCATTTATTATTGCAGAATATAGCAAGAGTGATGAAATCAAATTCACATGTAATAAAAAAAAATATTTGTTCACTCCATTCTTCTTTTTTGTAATTGAAAAAGCTCTATGGATATTTGTGACTTTTCAGGCAGGTGGATTAACTTAATAGGATAAACTCCCAAATATATTCTCTTACCTTCTGTTAGACTGTCACCTTTCTGTGCACACTCACCTTACTTAAACTTCTTACCAAAACAATGAAAAGAGACACAAATATTCAGAGTTTTTCATGGTTGAATTAATGCACCACCACTACCACTACTGCCATAGATTGACTGATCTGAAAGAATAGTGTACAATTTCACACCTGTAAAATAACTCTATTTACTATTCTCTCACCCCCCTCTCTCTCTCTCTCTCTCTCTCTCTCTCTCTCCTCACACAACATATTTCTTTTCTCTCTCTTAGTGCCAACTTGACATTTGTGTATTACTTTCTTTCTTTCTTTCTTTTACCCAGTTTGATATTGTACACCACCACAATCACCACCACCACCCAGCCACAGTCTGTTGTTGATACTTAGTGATATCTATGTAGATCTTATCACTCTACCTATATCTATCTGTCTGTTTGTCTCTCTCATATAGACATACACACACATACATATATAATCACATCCACACACCTTAATATTATCTGTCCATGAGAAAATGTTTTAAAAATACTTTTTTAATATTCTTTTTTATTGGATGTGTGTTCGGCAGTGATTCCTTAATGTCGTCTTTTTGTGGCCCTGGGCTGACCAAAGCCTTGTAAATAGATTTGTTAGATGAAAGCCCGAGACCTCTGTGTGTGTGTGTGTGTATCGTCTTGACCTCATAGGATAGTTATAAACAAGTGTCACTATTATCCAAACAACTTTAACATGTAGACTCCCTACATACATTGTTTTCTACCCTAAACCCCTTCTATCACATAGATATTGCTCATTAAAGACCCGAATGGTTTTCGTCATTCTATCAACAGTGAGGCAATATCTTAAACACAGAATTAATAATGAAATATTTCAATGAAACAAAATATTATAATATCCTGACTGGAGAAAACAGCCGGAAACATTTTGGAAATCTGGGATTTCTTTGTTTTTAATTTTGGGTCTTCTAAATTGTAACATTTTCCTTTCTGGGTTCTAAACTCAAAATTATGCTTTGAAAAAAAAGGTACTAATTGATTTTGCCCTTGCCAATAATGTAGTTAAAGCTAATCCAAAGGACCAGTCTTCAGTAATATTATTGATACTTTAAAACAAGTCATTATTTCATTGTTTTTACATGTGCTTTTTCAATACTGGAATGAGTTGGAGAGAAACTTGTTGAGACAGTATTCTACACCTGGATGCTCTTCCTGACACCAACCCTTACTTTGTTTTTCAAGTAAGGTATTACCACATAGAAACTGTCAAACTACAGAACATTTTGTTTACAGGAGACATAAACAAGTGTCACTGTTTTTGCTCAGATAGTAACAATCTACAGCCACATGCCAACAAGCACCCCCCCCTCTCTCGCATGCCAACAAGCACCGCCTCTTCCTTCTCACACACATATTATGGGCTTCTGTACAGTTTCTGCTAACCAAATTTTACTCACAAGGCATTGGTCGACCCACCAGATTGTGTCAAGCAGTGGGATTGAATCCAAAACTACATCATTGCAAAGCAAACTGTATAACCACACAGATATACTTTATTGAAATAACAACAGAATTCAGAAAATGTGACTGTGTTTATAAATGTTCATATTCTATATTTGTCACTGTTTAAACCAAGTGCTGATGTTGAGATTCCTCATTAAAGTTTTTGAAATAAAACAAATTCCTTAACTTGAAAAACAGGTGAGGGTTGTTAACAGGAAAAGCATCCAGCTGTAAAACTCCTGCCTCAAATAACTTCCCTGTCTAAACGCATTGAGACTGAAACCAATGGTCACTCTCTGACCGGACTTAACGGTTTACTGAAAAATACATTACTGCTCTAATGTTTTAGAGTGTGCTTCTTCTTCAGATATAGGAACTACTGAAGATATATGTGTGTATATGTGTATATATTATAATTTTGCTTAGGCATAGCAATACTAATAACCAGTTGTTAGAACTCAATATATTTATGCTTTAGAGTAAAATATCAAGAGAATAGAGAAAGTAATAGGAATAAACTGAATGACAAAGTATGTGTGTGTGTGTGTGTGTGTGTGTGTATATATGTATGATTATGTACATGTATGTACACTGACATTCTTTGAACCACTGTTTATGTATGCTGGATATTTAATCACATCTACACGCATGCATGCATATATAAGCATATTGTTGTTGTCCCTGGGTAGGGGATTTTTTCTTGTTTGTCACCACTTTCTAATTATTTAATTGTTGGTTCCAAGAAGTAACCAACTCAGTCACTGGGCCACAATCACTGCTTAATCAACTGTAGAAACCGTTTTCTACAATAGTTTAGAGGCAGGTGTTGTTGGCTGGCATTCACTTTCTATCCCCGGCTGATAGAATTGCTATTCAGAGACAACCACCTCTGCAGTTTCAACTCCATATGTCATATATAAAATGTGTGTGAGAGCTTTTCCAGATATTCCCATGTCAGTAGTAGTACCACTGCTACCCCTACTGTTACTACTACTACTACTACCACCTCCATATACAAGAACCCCCCCCCCATCAAACTATCTTATCATCACACCCTAACCCTCTTGCTCTTTGCTTAACTCTTTACATTTGAGATTCACATAGAAACTTCTATATTTTAATAAATGACACAAATCCCTTTTTCTTTCTACCAAAGGCACGGGGGAGGAGGGGTGGGGAGCGGGTGGTTGGGGTGGTTGTGAAATGTACTTTTCAACTCTATTAATTCTACTTTGTGTCTTAGTATATATATATTTGCGTCTAATGAATGTTCGGTGAAAGATGTTTCTGTTTTGTTTTTTTTTGGTGGTGGTGGTGGTGGGGGTGAAACTATAAGCCTTACAGGTAAATATCATCATTGTGTTATCCACTGATAATGGAAAATGGTAAAAGATGATGCTTAGAAATATAGGTTATCACAAATTACTTGTATTGTGCAGAATTTTCTTTTCTTTTTTCTTTTTTTATATTTTTTTTTACATTTTGGCAACTCTCCTCAGGATTTTCAACTTTAGTATTACTTTTAGCAGTTATATAAACAATACTTCTTCTACACTGTGTGTGTGTGTGTATATACATACACACATCATCATCATCATCATCATCATCATCATCATCATATGTTCACATTCCATGCTGGCATGGGTTGGATGTCTTGATAGGATCTGATGGGTCTGAGGGCCCTTTCTAATATCAACTCCTTTCCGTGGCACCAGGACTTGGTGAGGTTGCTATGTGGCTTACAAGTCTAGGTTCTCCTTTGACTGAGTAGAGAGGGAGTCAGCTTTTTGTTAGGAGGTCAGGGACTAAATCATGTGAGAAGGGGCCAGAACAGAACAGCTTGTTATAGAGGAGAGGGTGGAAGTGACTAGGGTGGGATGGAAAGATTATATATATAAAACATAGAATACATTCATAAGTGTGTGTGTGTGTGTGTGTGTTCCAGGTTAGCAATGAAAATAATGACACAAAAGACAAAAGTGAGGAGGTATGAGCAATGTTGTTCTGTCAATAAATCATCTGCTTGTTTCATGCTTTTGAAGACATGTGAAATAAGAGATCCCTTTCTTGAAAAACAGTTAAGGGTTAGCAACATGAAGGGTAAGCAGCTGTAAAACAATGTCTCAATAATATATTTGCCAAAACCCATGGAAATACAGACATAAAAAAAAACTAAAAAAAACTTGCAGGAGATGAACCACTGCAATTTATCAAATATTACTTAATTAGGAAAGATTTAAGTGAAGTATATTATGTTGGTCATTAATAAGCCACTAGATACAGTTAATTAATATTATTTCTGATATATTGATTGATATTTAATGAATAGATATTATTGCAAAATATCATCCTCTCAATTTTTAGATGACTTTGTGAACTAAAAATCTTCATCATTTAACATCCATTTTCCATTCTGATCCTTCATATTTCAGTTTTGTATTTGGTTTGCAAGATTCTTGATATGTAATCATGTGTTGAAACATATTTCAGTTTTGTATGTTGGGAGAGTCATTACACCAATAATAAACACATACACTGGTTCTATTTCACTTCTTTTTTATTTGTTAAATGATTGAATAACTAATTAACTTATTGATTCTTTGATTGTTCAATTAATCAATCAACCAATCAATCAGTTATGTATTTTCAAAGTTCTTTCATCACTATTCACAATTTCATGAATGGTTAATAATTAACCAGTTGAAGTGAAATAAAGAAGTGAAACAGAACCAGTGTGTGTGTGTTTATTATTGGCATAATGACCCTCCCAACACACAACAAAATATACTTCATGTATTTTATGACTAATTAGATGGCTACATTATCTTATTGATTTTAAAAAATAGATATTCAACACTTTTGTATGTATGTTACATATATATGTTAGTGTGCATGTGAAGCAGCAATGCCCAAAGCAGGGTTTGGTGGGGCCAGTGCAGTTTATAATGTATTTGAACCTCTGTAAGTTGATACCTGTACAGGGAATGAATGAATGTGTGTGTGTGGGTGTGATGAGAGAGAGAGAGAGAGAGATTGCCTGTCGATAAGATATAAATCACAAGGTAATCTTAACCTTAAAAAAGAAAATCTATTTATTAAAACAACTCAGTTGTATACAAAAAACAAATAAACAAAAGAAAAAAATCCCTCCATTTCTGTGCCCACCCACTCTATCAATGTGTTTGTATTTAAGCTCATATCTAAATATTGCTGGCGTGTGTGTGTGTGTGTGTGTTCTTTAATTGTATGTACTGGGGTTTCTATTTTAGTTTTTTGTTCTTAACTAACATCAGTAGATTTCTTTTCCGCCTTCTTGAGCACTTGATAAGATGCCCCACTCCCCCATTGCTGGAGTTTAGTTAGAAAATCAGGTAGGAGTGGCAGCAATACACACACACACACACACACACACACACACACACACACACAGACTGGTGCATTTATGAATAGGGTGTAATAGTAGTATGTTACTGTAAGTTTATAATTTTCGATTTCTACCTTGAACATAAAAAGAACAGGTGCTATCAATATCTAGGCTTGCCTTTTGAATATATATATATATATTTCAAAGGAGAGGGTTATACATATATATATATATATGTATAAAGTTTAATATGTTATGGATGAAATATTGCACTAGATTATCTCCATTTCTCATCTGTATGTTTTATTCTTATTACTTTCATATATTTTAATAACTCCTGATATTTTGCACTAAAATTTTTTTTAATATAGTTTAAATCTAAATTTAAAATGTAGAGTAATAAAATTTAGTCTTTCATCTCAAACTTTAAATTATTTAACAACTTTATTTTATTCCTCGATGGAAATATTGAGTTCATCTTCCAACCTGATGTTTAACGAGTTCATCTTCCAACCTGATTTTTAACGAGTTCATCTTCCAACCTTCTCTGTTTTAACAACATCCACCCATAAGAAAGTTATTCTTGTCGTATGTTGAGTAAAGCAAATTCATTGAAGCAGTTTTTCTTACAGCTGCAGCCCTTCTTGTCCAACCCTTGTTTTCAAGCAAGATAATATTTCCCCACGACCAGACATGTTTTGCATGGAAAACTGGAAATGAATGACATGTTTGATGGTGATGTTCGTTTACAACCATCACATGATACCAAGACAGGGGGGGGGACACACAAACACACATGAATGTATGTATATATTTGCATAAGATTCAGTTTCCATCTACCAAATCCACTGACAAGGCTTTAGTCAACCCAGAGCTATACTAGAAGACAGTGGGACTGAACCCAAGTCAACATGGTTGGAATGTGAGCATCTTAGCCACACAATCTGCCTACATGGATTTATTTTTTTCTTTTTAAGTTGAATTTATAATTTCAATTATTTGTTATTTTGATTGGTATTTTTCTCTTCTCGACTTTGCTCAAAGAAACAATCATAACACTATCCACGGTGTCTGCAGCCTAAAGCATATATATATATATATATATATATACATACATACATACATGTGTACGTATGTGTTTGTGATTGTCCCATACTACCGCTTGGCAACTGGTGTTGGTGTGTTTACATCCCTGTAGCTTAGTGGTTCAGTAAAAGAGATCAATAGAATAGGTACCAAGCTTTAAAAAGTAAGTCCTGCAATCGATTCATTCAACTAAAAATTCTTCAAGGCTGTGCCCCAGCATGGCCGCAGTCTATTCACTGAAACCAGTAAAAGATAAAAGAGGCACATGAACAGTGCTCCCCTTACCCATCTGTGATATTTTTTCATTGTCTTCTAATCTGTCCTTCAGATATGAAATATGTTCAAAAGCCCCAACTCTGATTATCTTGATGTTTATTTTCCTATTCTTGTCAAGATTCTAAAGATTATCTCACTAAAGTTAATACCAATATTCTTTGTATTCTCTCCGAATATATTCTAACTTTTCTGTCTGAATAGAATTATCTCAACTTGTGCCTATAACTTCCACAGGAAACCCCTTTTGTTTATTTATCCTAACAGTAGGGAACTTATAAGTCTTATTCTTTGGGAAGGTCTTATTTGCCAATAACCAGACGCACTAATTCACTTGAGTTTGTTTTATTAATTTCTCATAAGTTCTTTTTGTCTTTTCATTCCACTCCTGGGAATCTACTCAATGGTTTCAAATTCTCCAAATAATTTTCTATATTTTTATTTGTACTATGCCCCCCCCCCCCCCCACATTCAAATAAAAATTATTTTGGGCAAACCAAATTCAAAGCTAAATTAGTAAAGTTAATTTTTGTTAAAATGGGAGAGGTGCTGTAAACATTTTCCAGTTAAGCAATTAATTTCTATATCAATGTTTGAGAGAGAAAAAAAAAATGATGCAACACCTTTTTTTATTTTCTTTTTTGAACTTTTAATTTCTGGAGTGAAAGAAAAATTAACAGATCAATAATTATCCAATATGAGTTAAAGACTACAAAAACAGGCCAAATTCATTTTTTGTTTTCCCTTCCTTTTACTTTACACACAGATGCAGTTTGGCGAAATGAGTAAGAATTTTGCTTGACAACCACAAGGTATTGGATTCAATCCCACTACATCTTGGGAAAATGTCCTTTTTTTTTTTTATAGTCTTGAATCAACCGATTCCTTGTGAGTGAAATTGGGTTTCAAGGAAACTGTAGAGAATCCTGTAGATCAAAAGCTATGGCCTTGTGTCATGTTGATTCTTCTGTCTGAGAATTACTTTAAGGGTACACATGCCTGTGGAATACTCAGCCACTTACATGTTTGATTAACTGAATTATCTGCTCCTGAATTAAAAGAATCCTCCTCATCAAACAAAGTGCCACCACCACCACCACCCTACATACATATAGAAACAAAAAAAGGTTGGGTGGGGAACTCTTTTTCTGTGGTTGGTCAAAACTTTTAGCAACAATATTATGTTGTCCACAATGTTACTTGGATTCTCAAAATTCTACTGAATTCATGGCCACCTGTTTGTGCCAATTGATTCAATTGATTACTAATGTAGCTCCCCCCTGCCATCCTTTTCAATATTCATGGCTGAAGTGTGTTGTTGTTGTTGTTGTTGTTCTTAAATCATCATCATTTAACATCCATTTTCCATGCTGGCATGGGTTGGATGACTTAACAGGAGCTGGTAAGGCCAGGAACCACACCAGGCTCCATTATCTGCTTTGGCATGGTTCTACAGCTGGATGCCCTTCTTAACACCAACCATTTTACAGAATCTACTGCATGCTTTTTTACGTGGCACCAACACTTTTTGCCAAATACGGTTTAATAATAAACAACCTTACGTATATTGTGGTAATTAGTTACTTTACCCCATCTTCATGGCTTTAAAAAATAACAAAATTTTAGTTGATTTGATTTGAATAGAATCCCATCATGGTCGTCAGTCTTACCTTCCCTCTCTCTCCAGAGTTTATAAAATAAAGTACCAGCTATGTATTGGGGGCTCAGTGCTATTGACCTTCACTTTTCAGATATTGTACCTATGCTATTATTAAAGTGGTGAATGGCAAAAGCAGTAGAGCATTGGGCAAAATGCTTTGTGCTATTTAGTAGTTACTTTCCTTTGTATTCTGAGTTCAAATTCTGCTGGAGACAACTGTAATTTATATAATTGGGGTAATGGATAAGTGTTACCTTTTTGGGTTAATGGGATACCAGTCAAGTAATAGGGTCAGTGTTATTGACTAACCCCTAACCCTCCTCCCTTCAAAATGGCTCACCTTGTGCCTAAATCAAACTATTATTATTATTGAAGGTGGAAGACTGGCAGAATCGTAGACACAATGCTTTGTAGTATTTCTTCCAACTCTTTATGTTCTGAGTTCAAATACTGTTGGGGTCAACTTTACCTTTTGTCCCTCTGGGGCTCAAAAGAATAAAGTACCAGTCAATTACTGGTATTTGTGTAATTGACTTGCTCCCTCCACCTCAAATTTGCTGGCCTTGTGCCAAGATTGGAAACCAGTATAATTGTTATGAGGAATGCCTTATAAAATAAGGAGAATCACTGTAAGTATTGTTTTGCAATATTTGTATTCAGAAGGCAGTGAGCTGGCAGAATGCTTTGCCTTTCATCCTTTTGGGGTCGATAAAATAAGTACCAGTTGTGCACTGGGGTCAATATAATCGATTACACCCCTCCCCCGAAATGGCTGGCCTTGTGCCTAAATCAGAAACCATTATTATTATTATTAGTTAAGGCGGCGAGCTGGCAGAGTCGTTATCGCGCCGGGAGAAATGCTTAGTGGCAATTTTTCCGTCTTTACATTCTGAGTTCAAATGCCGCCGGGGTCGACTTTGCCTTTCATCCTTCCGGGGTCGATAAAGTGAGTACCAG
>JAOPUL010004099.1:7648231-7667810 GCA_027564515.1 Octopus rubescens | reverse complement strand
ACATTAAAGGATGATGATGATATATATATATATTAAAAGAATATTATTCCTTGCAATTATATTCATTAAAAAAATTCTCAGTGTGACTTTGTGATCAGAATGGTATTAGTTATTAATTAAAACAGAATATTAATAATAATAATAATAATTATCATTATTGTTATTATTAAGGCGGTGAGCTGGCAGCATCATTAGATCGCTGGGAATAATGCTTAGTGGCATTTCAGCTGTCTTTACGTTCTGAGTTCAAATTCTGACAAGGTTGACTTTGCCTTTCATCCTTTCAGGGTCAATAAAATAAGTACCAGTCAAGTACTGGGTGTCAATGAAATTGACTAGCTCCCTCCCCTAAGATTTCAGGTCTTGTCCCTATAGTAGAAATTATTATTATTATACCTTAACACCACAATCTTCCTTATGCGTATAATGCCAAATAAAAATATTATCACAACTGTGCTTATGAGACTGGGTCCCCAGGTAAAATTCTCTTGTATAGCTCATGTTCCATTGGGCACCAAGATGGGTGTGGTTGTTTATCCAAATACTGCTGCAAAGATTTGGAGAAGATAATTTCAAAACGATGATTAGGACTGTTAATTGAGACTCACATTTTGACCTGCAAAAATAGTGCAAGAATCCTATGAAGGATTCTTGAGATTTGAGGAGACTTGTTATCACCAAACCTCAAGACAACATCCCTGCTCACTAACATAGCATGTTATAGTATTAGTAGTAGTAATGATAATAATAATAATAATAATTCTTTTATTGGCCACAAGGGCTTACAATAAGATACATAAAAGGACAACACAATATGATACAATGAGTTTTACGATTGAAAAAAAATTGTTTTTTTTTAAACAAAATATAAAAAATAAAATTATAAAAATATATTCTTCCAATAGGGGGAGGTTATTTTCCCAATAGGGGGAGGCTATTTTCCCAATAGACAGTGCTAGGATGCTCTATATGTTGTCTCCTTTTATTTAGAGACTAAGAAATAAGTTGGCACCTATTATAACCAATATCAATTGATACACAGTAATTAGTAATTAGTCTCTTTTGTTAGTGATTAGTCTCCTTCTTGTCTAGTACTCTTATTTTAATTAGCTATATTTTCTTACACAACAAATAAATATTCATGTTTATTTGGTGGGGGTGGGTTGTATTCAACTTTCGATTTAATCTTTGACTTCTACACCAACCTTTGCAATTTCTTTTAATAGAATAACTTTTCTAATCATATTCATACAGTTTTGTATTATTATTGTTATTACTAGGGTGGTGAAGGCGGCGAGCTGGCAGAATCGTTAGCATGCTGGGAGAAATGCTTAGCGGCAATTCTTCTGACTCTACATTCTGAGTTCAAATGCCGCCGGGGTCGACTTTGCCTTTCATCCTTCTGGGGTTGATAAAGTGAGTACCAGTTACGAACAGGGGTTGGTAAAATTGACTACTCCCCTCTCCCAAAATTTCAGGCCTTCGTGTCCAGTATAGAAAGGATTATTATTATAGTATATTACATTATTATGTTTTAATTAGCCTAAAACTGTATGTTAATCAGTAGTTCTATAATTATCATTTTATAACTTAATTCCTTTTTCTTTTTTTTTTTTCATTAGTAAACCTGTTCAATATACAATGTTTTGTCAACTTTCTGGTGGGAGATTATCTCAGAATCTTTCTTATTTATTGATCTCCTTCTACTTCAACTGAGTTTTTGAGCCATCAAGGGAATTCTCTATTCTGTCACTAGAAATAACTGCCAAATCTCCCTCAAATTCATCATCATCATCATCCTACCATAATAAATAAAATATATATTAGCTACATTAGTTGGGGATGGTCACAGTTGGAATACCTTTGATCAAAGGTCTGCTTTCTCAGAGTTGACCTTCAATTGGTAGCTGAATGACAACTGGTCTTCTATTACTGTTGCTCTGTCCCTTAATATTTCACTGACAAAAAGTTCTCTTTTGATCCCTATAATTCATGATGCTGATAACCTGGTTTCCATCACACATAAGTGACTGAAAGCACACCATTCCTCTTGAATGGAATGCCAGTCCATTGCAGGATTATTCATTAACTGGAGCAATGTGAGATGAAGTGCTTTGCTCAAGAACACAATGCTCAGTCTAGGAATCAGAACTATGATGATTTTATGATCCTCAATGCAACAGCCTAACAGCAAAGCCACACACCTTTGCTAGTGTTTCTACCTGAATCTCAATCTGTCCTAACAAATTATTTCTTGCAGTAATTTCAAATTCTAGTTGTTTTTTGTTTTTTTTAAGTCAAAACAGTTGAGGTTTCATTGATCCCAGCCATTGTCAGTTAAATGAGTGCTTAGTAAAGTAAAGTAGATGTTCAAACTGAATGGAGGAGACAGAGTGGGTTGTGAGAGGCCAGCTTTTAGTTAATTAACAAAATCTAATTAAGTGGATGTAAAACATTCTAATATGTTGTCAGGTTCATAGAAGAGGATTAGAAATATATTCGCTCTCAATGTTATAAATTGTTATTTCAGACAAGGAACAATACCCTAGTCTTGTTTGGGTTTGTTATTTTCTAAAACAAACAAAATCCCATGAATTTGGATATTAAAGTTGTTGGCATCTTTCAGTTGATCTTGAAATGATAATTCACTCAGAATTAATTTGCATCCAAGTTGTTTCATTTTTTATAAAGATTATCCCTCAAAAAGTTCTCTGACCATCTCTGAAAAGATGTACCTCTGTGTAAAATGTCTGCTATCTAGGTACAAAACTGTGGCCTACATCCATGGCTCATACAGATGTTCACTTTTATTTATTCAGATACGCAAACATTCAAATAATTGCTGGTTTCAGACGAACCAACAACATAGATTGTTAGTTGTTTTTGTAGTGACCTCCCTAGCTGAGGTTGTTAGCCTTAAACCAGTGGTTTATCTCCATATTTTAGTCTCCAACCAGTGAGTAGCTTGCATTAGAAACACAGATTCAGGAATATGAAATATTTGAGTTATTTTATTGATTTCATTCAATAAATCAATCTAATATGATTAACATATTTATTTATTGAAAACAGTTCAATTAATGACACTTGTCTTTTTGACTTTAAAACTTGGCACTTGAGACCCAATTAATATTTTAAAAGGTAGCTGTAAATTAAATATAAATTTGCAATTTTCTTCATTTTTAGTTTCTTCATCTTTGTTCAATTAACAAAATTATAGTTTGTTTTGTTTTTTCAATTTGGAATATAAACTTCTGATTACTTAAATTGTTAAATGAACAGATTGGTGTCTTAATAGGAAACACTGGGCCATGTGAAAACATTCACTCATATTAGGATTAATCTTATCTTTCTGTTGTCATTTTTGTAGAAATAATTATTGATGTAATACATGTTGGTTGGTTTCTATGACCATCACCGAGAAAGAGAGAGAGAGAGAGAGAGAGAGTTAACATAAGAGGTGTAGAATGAATGCACATAGTAGGCTTGGTGTTGGCAATGAGTAAATGAATGCTCTCCATACTGAGTGAGAGAGTAGAAACTCATAGGGACAAAGGAGAAGGGTGTATAAGATTAAAAGTTGTTAAAAAGTTGAAACAATCCTCCTCCTTTAATGTCCGTTTTCCATGCTAGTATGGGTAATACAAAATGGAAAGAGAACAACAGTTAATGTTTTACCTTGTATTTCTTTGATATTTTGGGGTTAGAACCAGGATACAAGAGGGTGGAAACGGCAGACAGTATAAAGCTGTTATCTTTACTCAAATGTGTGAATTGGTGTTGGTATAGTAACCAGTCTGTTTCATGTAGTTCTTGTCTGTTGTTTAATGAAAGTTTAAACTTATTAATTAGGATAGCCTCTTTGATTCAAACATTGACTGTGTTGTGTTCTGTGGCTCTGATATGGTAAACTCCTGAGTCTGGCACTTCAGCTGCTGTTTACACACTGAAGTGTTTGTACACATACTCTTTGACATGGATGTGCAATTTTCCAATGATGCACTCACACTTTATATTATTAATTAACATAATTAGAATTATGGTAGGGTCTCTCTCCTATGTAATCTAATGAGTTGAAAACTTTAACTTTTGTCTAGAAGTAATTAAAATCTGCAATGAGTTCAGGTGATTGAAATATTTTAGCCATTATAAATAATACAGGTGGGGGAGATTTATTCCAATTTGTATACGTTGCCCCCAAATATGATTGTGTTGGATTTACCCTTTGCTGTTTTTAGATTTTAAGCATCCTTAGAGGGAGTTTTTGTCTTCAAATTGCTTAGATTAATTTCAGTTTTCAGTTTTACAACTCACTATATGAGATATATGTAAAAGCCTGATGTGGTTGTATTATATAGAATGATCTCCCTTGAAGTATTTTCCCTGAGCTATATTGTTAACGTGTACATTGCTGGTTCAAGATGTTGACGTTTTCTTTTTGTTGTCCAAATAAACCCATCCTGACATGAAGTTGTCAGACGAGTCAAATCAGGCCATCATCATCATCATCCCTATCTGTCTTTCCTTTGTGTAAAGAAACCAATGAAAGTCTTCAGTTAATTAACAGGTTTTGCTTAACAAATGAAATAAGAGGAACATAAACTGTGTTACTTCATATATATATATATATATATATATATATATATATATATGTGTGTGTTTGCATGCATATGTGTGGGTATATGTATATGTGAGTGTATACACACATACACGTACGTGTGTGTGTAAACATGCACGTTTACAAGCGTGGGGAATAAAAATTCTTATCTTTAAAATTAATTACAAAAACAAAAATAATAAAGATGTTTGGAAGTTAAGTAATAATAATAATAATGATGATGATATTAACATCTGTTTTCCTGTACAGCTTTTGCTTGAATAAGGTCTTTAGTACAACATGGTACCACACCTCTTGATTTACTGTCATCTCATCTGTGAAGCCAAACAGCTACAGACACAACAATCTCAACACACACACACACATATATATGCACCATTTCTAGCAGATAAATATGCTATAACCTGTTTAGCTGATGATACCTTTAATGCCCAGTTTATCTCTCAACTCACTTTCACTCTGTTTTTCATATAAACTGACGACATTGAAAATCCAATGGATCATCCTTCATTGATTTTCTTTCCAACTTTCACACATTTAGAAGAATTATATAACTTCACAGATTTATAATAACTTTGCATATAGGGTCAGAGGTGAAATTTTTTCTTCTTTTTTTAAACTTTTTTGTTTGGAAAGAAAGAAAGAAAGAGTCTTGTATGTCATGAAATGTGATACTTGTTCTATTAAAAGCCAGAGAGAAATGAAGGTGAAAGTTGTTCCTGGCAAGATTTGATCTGAGAAGAATGTTAAATGATCTAATGACAGTATTTAGTTCAAGTCTGCTTTTGCCATCCCCCACGGGTATCTATTTATTGACTCTGGTAGGATGAAAGTTAATCCTGGCAGGATTTGAACTCAGAACACATGAAATACTGCTGCTCTACTTATTACACCATCCACTGTTGTCCTAAAAAAAAAAAAAAAAAAGAATATTTTCTGCATCCATTTAATTCTCTGATTATCATCATCATTTTAACGTCCCTTTTTCCATGCTTGCTTGGGTCAGATGGAATTTGTTGAGGTGGATTTTCTATGGCTGGATGCTTTTCCTGTCACCAACCTTCACTTGTTTCCCTATAACCAGACATGTCTTAGAAGATTGGAAACAGACACCGCTTGCATAATGGTGGCACTTGTTTACAACTATCACCTAAAGTCAAGGCAAAGAGACAATAATACACACGATGGGCTTCTTTTCAGTTTTTGTTTATCAAATCCACTCTCAAGGCTTTGGTCTGTAGTAGCTATAGTAGAAGACACTTGCCAAAGGTGCCACACAGTGGGACTGAACCTAAAACCATGTGGTTAGGAAGTGAACTTTTTACCATGCAGTCAGTTACTTAAGTTTTTAAGTGGGACTTGGTATCAATGCTTAATACTTCTTTGATTCTGGAGGTCCCAGGGAACCAGCTGATTACTGCATAGAATTATAGGAAATCCCAAACAAGTGATGTAATCAGTCTAAGTCTATGATTGTAACAACAGTGTCTCCTTATATAAACCTCAAAACCTCAAAACCTCTTGAGATTCTGTCAGTTTAAATTTAGCAACTCAATCTCCTAAGACCTAAAGAAGGTTATTTCCAAAGCAATTTGCTATTTAGTTTTTATATTGTTAATTAATTCTGGTATTGCATAGTATAATTAATAACCTTAGTATTAACAAATAATACTTACTGAACTTACAATTGCATATTGGAATTGTAAGTTAGCTTGGCAAGTTGTTTCCACTGCTGAAAGATTACTCTCTTGATATTTCAAAGTATTTCACTATATGTATGTATGTATGTATGTGTGTGTGTGTGTGTGTGTGTGTGTGGACACATATACATACTTATATATATACACACACACACGGGTTTGGTGATAAGTTTGATAAGTGCTAACACACAAAACTCTCGGCCCCTGAGTCACTCTGTTGCTTCTGCTAAATATTAACAAAAGTATATTGGTCAACCTCTTGGGTTTTCCTGAAAATTTCCTGACTGCTTTATCAGGAGCGAAGGTTGGAAGTAAAATAGGAAATGGGGTCAATTTGATGAAAGCTGATAGTTTAATTTTTCTGTAGAAAGCATTTAGCCATGTTATTATAAACAGCCAGAAAGACAGACTGGGTGTGAAGCAGCAGCAGTAGTAGTAGTGATAAACTAATACATGTACTGTTATGGAAGAGATGAGGGAGAAATTGTTCCATAGATGTTATTGTAGTTGCTGGATATGAGATAGTCTTTTACACTAATAGATATTGGGGGATATTTTCTTAAACTATTTCGAATCACAACCAATTTAGAACTTTTTTATTTTTATGAGGGAGGGTTTAGTAACTTCCAGAACACTAACAGAAAACTAAACATTTTTTTATTGGTTTAAGTCTGGGAAAGAGAAATTTTTGAAATGGCTGTGTGGTAAGAAGCTTGCTTCCTAATTACATGATCCTGGGTTCAGTCCTAACTGTGTAGCATTTTGGGCAAGTATCTTCTACTATAACCTTATGAGTGGATTTGGTAGATGGAAACTGTAAGAAGCCTGTCATAAAAGAGATGATAAAAGAATAATCAATTATCTTATGAACTTCATTAGCTTACAACTGTTTTCTTAAACATGAAATGCAATTTATTTGGGAAAACAATTACATTTATAAATGTAATTATTTTTCCAAATAAATTGCATTTTATGTTTGAGGCTCTGATGGAACTGTAAGGTGTTACTCAGGCACTCAACTATGAGTCCACTGCATCTTGTAGCAGAAACAGTTGTAAGCTAATGAAGTTCATAAGATAATCGTTTATTCCTTTGTCATCTCTTTTTCTTATTACTGCTCTGTACTCGACGAACACTTCATTCTGAAGCATATGTATATTGAGTTCTACACCAGGTTATTAGTCTCACAATGACTAAGAGAAACGTGTGTGTGTGTCTTTGTGTATGTGCTTGACAACCAGTGTTTGTGTGTTTATGTCCCCGTAACCTAGCAGTTCGGCAAAAGAATAAGTACCAGGCTTTAAAAAGATAACAGTTGGGGATAACAAAGGGCAAATTATTAGGCTTAATGTTTGATATGAATTGTTGTGACATGGATGAAGTCCTTTCCCCCACCATCCCATACAAACCTACAAAACTTGCTCTCTCAGCCCTCCATTTTTTTTATTCAATGTGTTGGTCACTTTGGACACTCAGTAAAGAACACACAGTTGTTATTTAAAATCTTAATCATAGTGATGTTGTAAGTTCAAATCTTACATTGTTCTTGAACAATGTATATAATTCTATTCATTTCCCAAAATAACTACAATTACTAAAGATACTTTACTCAGACACCATCAACATAGTTTTAAGTTTAACAAATTTGATGCAGTGAACATTAAAAATCTAATTAGAAATATGTATCTGCTGAAGAATAGACAAATTAGATGTATAACTATTATAATTTAATCATTTTAGCAAGCAGGGGAGATAACTTTGGACATGTTTTGCCATTATTAACCCTCTTCAGTAAAACAGATCCCCCTACCCACCAAACATACTTGTTGCGTTAGTAATGAGAAAGTAGATGTACAATATTGTACCAGAGTAGACATAAAAAAATATCACTGGCAGTTAATTTGTTAAATTAACCAAAAAAAACTTAGATAACGAGTTCAAAACCAGGTGTATGCAACACAATATTTTTTTCAATGAGGCACCTTAAAAATATTCATTTATCAATGTGCATTGAAACACCTTATCCAGCTAAGTGCACTGAAACCCCAAGTATTCAGCTAACCAAGTGCAAGATTAGTATTCTAAACTGGTAAGAGATAGATTTGTTGTTTATGAAGTACCTGGCTATTATTGAGGCACATTTAAGACTGTCATCATCTTTGTTAGCTGTTTAGAATCATTTTATTTCATCGGTCAATGATCTCAGCAAGGGTTGATTTCTAATTGATCAGAACTAAAGAATGGTGTGTGTGTGGGGGGGGGAGCAAACATGTTTTAGTTTGACTTGTTAGTTGGCTTAAGATCTTTATTCTATAGAATCAATGTATTCATTAAATGACTATATAATATCAACCTAATGTCATAGGTATTTCTGCTTGGCTAAACAAAAGCAGCAGTAGAGTGGTGTAGTAAAGATAAAATAATTGCTGATTATTAGCGGAAACAAATCACACACACAGTTTATGGATGGACATGGCTTCAACTATTGATTAGACATTGATCTCTCTGTAAATCATTCTGTTGTTAAGTCTTGTGACTGTCACTAATTTATTATTATTTGCACAACACCTTGGGCAAGTATCTTCTATTACAGCCCCAGGCTGGCCCCTTGTCAGTGGATTTGATAGATGGAAAGTGAAGGAAACCCATTATATATCATTTAACATCCACTTTTCCATGCTTGCATGGGTCAGACGGAATTTGTATATATGTGTGTGTGCATGTTTGCCATCACCTGATGGTTCTAAGTGAGCATCATCATCATACCAGCGATGTTCTGTGGAAAACATATCTGGCCATACAGAAATATTTCCTTACTTGGAAACAGGTGATGGTCAGTAAATGTAATCGACTAATCCCCTCCCCTTAAAATTACTAGTCTTGTGCCAAAATTAGAAGAAATTATTATTATATTAAAACTATTCCATGTTACGTGAGTTAGCAGGAATATTGTCTTGTGGTTTGGTGACAATAATTCTCCTCAAATCTTAAGATTCTTTGCAAAGTACAGGATTGCACTTTTCTGCAAATCAAAAATCCTGTCATTATTATTCTCCATCACAGCCTGTGGCTTCTCTTCAAACAAATAGATTATTATTATTATTTCCACTTTTCTTCATGGAGACTATTATTAATGTAAGATTTTGAGAAGTTGTTTTGTGGTTTTTCTGAGATTTTTTCTTTAGCATCATAAAATGTAGAAGTCTGAGTGCTCTTCCTAATGCCAACCACTTTACAGCATTTATTGGATGCTTTTCTTGTGGTACCAGCACTTGTGAGGTCACGATGCAGCTTGCAAGGCTATGAATGCCAGTGGGGAGGGGGTCGACAACTTTATACTAGATGAGGGCTCAAAGTATGAGAGAAGGATCAAAGCAGGTTTCTTGCTGTAGAGGAACTTCATGACTATTAACATATTAGAAGATTGGGGTAGTGTGGACCCCACCCCCAAGGTACAAGGTAGGTAGGTAGAAGTGAGAGGTGGGTGTCAATTGTAAAGATAGGGTGAATGTAGTGCATAAGGGGTGGGGGATGACCAATTGGAGGAAATGACTGACAGTTCAAAAGAAACAGTAGAATAGTAATGATGATTACAGTAGACAGGACTAGAGAGAAATGACATGGGGGGGGGGGATTTAGAATGTTTAACCCTTTAGTATTTAAACTATTTTCCCTGTTTTATGTTCAAACTGACCAGATCCAACCTTTCCAACATACTCTACAATGTCATTTTAAGAATAAACTATCACATCATCGAAATCTCAAAGTTATGGTTAATACAAAACAATATGAATAAATAAGTATTACATTTGACAGAATAATCTGGATGTTAAAGGGTTAATTGTTCTATGCTTTAGAAAGAAGAAAATAAGCCCCAAGTAACCAGGTGGGTGATGGACAGCTTACTGTGCAATCATGGGGCACTGGTCTATTTTTACTTGATTGTTGTTATATAGGGAACCTTGGTAATTCAAGTGAAAGGGTTAAGGTATAGAGCATCAGGTAGAATGCTTTGCAGCCTTTGTTCCAACTCTGTACTCTCTGAGTTCAAATCTCACTATGGACACCTTTGCTTTTATTCATTTCAGGGTCAGTTAAAGAAGACCATTCCTGGGTGGGGGATGAGTGGGGTGTGTCAGAGGGAGATGGCTTGCAAGTATCTGTTCCAGATCTTTGTATTCTGACAGCAATGCATATGATGGCACATGGTGGTGCCATGATGTGGTGACTTTTCCTTTAAAGTAGGTGGCATGTAGAGAGGAAAGACTGGCATAGTTGGCCAACTAACTGCTGGACTTCCATATAAAAATAAAACTACAATGAGTGTAGTAAACTAACATAAAAAGAGTATAAGTGCAGGTCTCTTCTCTCATAGAAAACAATTCTGAAGTAAATTTAACCCAGATCCCTATTTTCAATTTTCTACCCCTTTTTTCTTCTATGTAGTTTCTGGGCTGATTTAGCCAACTGTTTGGTTAATTAAAAATCAACAAAATTCTATTTTTAACAACTATGAAAACAAAACAATCAAATGAAAAGAAAACCCATTTCATAATTTGAAAAGAGAATGTTTTACAGATTTTTTAAAAGGTGTTTTAATGTTTTCTGCTTACTTCATTTGTGGGTGGAAGGTGAGGGAAGAGAAGGTAGTGAGCAGGCAGGGGGGGGGGGGAGCTGAACAAAAGTTTTCTTCAAATTGCTATTGTTTTTCCATTTCCGCTTTACAATTCTTACTGTCACTGGTTTGCAAAGAAATAATAAATTCTTTCGAAAGGAAATGATGATGATGATGATGATGTGAACGGAAGTGGTATTTCATTTTCTTTTCTTTACCTGATCTGTCTATGTCTTATGTGGTGTCCTCTGTTGCTTTAGCTTCACTGGAGCTGTGTAAACAAGGCTTAAACTACATGTATTCACTTTGTAAACACACACACACATTTCTTGCTTGTTTGAAAAGCAATATACACATGCACAGACCCTCTTGTAAACATAGCTTTCGCACAAATCCATTCTCTCTGTCTCTTGCCTTCTTTCACATACATATACATGTATGTGTATTTTGTGTGTCTGTAGGTATATGTCTATATTTATATATGTGTGTGTGTGTGTGTGTGTGTATGTATGAGTGTGTATTTATATATATATCACTTTCTCTCCATCCGTTATCTTTGAGTATCTATGAAGAAAGTATGACACACAAACATCCACTTTCTCTCCACACACACACACACTCTCTCTGCCATTCTCTTACTATTTGTGCACTGCAATAAACTTGGTTATTTTCTACTTGGTCAGCTCCATTGTTACCTGGCTCATTCATATTGCTGACAATAATACCTGCAACAACACAATATTATTATTTGCAAAGAGAGTTTTCCATTAACTGTAATTTGTTGTCAAGGTGATGATACTTCAGCCATGTATAATCTCAGGACACAGCAACAACAACAACAGAAGCTTTTTGAATGCTTATTCAAGTATTCTTAGTTACTTATTCTTGATATCACAACAGAGAGAGAGAGAGAGAGCGAGCGAGAGAGAGAGAGAGAGAGAGAGAGAGCGAGAGAGAGAGCAAAGAAATTAAGAAGCTGCTTGGTTGTCCTCGCTTTTGTTTGTGTGTATGTATATATGTATGTATTTTATGCATGTATGTGTGTGTGTATCTGCATATATTCACATATGGTGGCATGTGTGTATGTATGTGTATATATACACATATGCACATGTATTATGTAGGTGTGTGTGTGTGTGTGTATATATAAATATATATGCATGGATGTTTTTTCTCTGTCTATCAATGTGTATATTCACACATGGTGGTATGCATCTCTGTGTGTATACATTAGATTTTAAAATTTAACATTGAGAGAGAAAGAGCTGGACAAATACCACCACCACCCTCCCTTCCACCACTCAACTGATTGCATCTCTGAAATGGTTTGAAACTTCACAAACTAATAATACTATCAGCTTTCATGTTCACATTGTTAATACTTGCATGCACAACACACACACATTTGCTTTAACTATTGGTTTCAAATTTTGGCACAAGGCCAGCAATTTTGGGGAGGGGGTAAGTCAAGCACATCAACCCCCAGTATTCAACTGGTACGTATTTTACCAACTCTGAAAAGATGACAAAGTCGATCTCAGCGGCATTTGAACTCAGAACATAAAAACAGACAACATGCCGCTAAGCATTTTGCCCAGTGTGCTAACGATTCTGCCAGCTCACCACCTTATGCTTTTCTCTCTCTCTTTCACATACACTTATATACTTACTAGGATGTATATCTAATATATTAAAACAGAGAATGTATGTGTGTGTGTCTGTATGTTACCTTCTAGCGTCAAAACTGCTAAACCGATTTTTTTTCAAACTTCACACCCTCATTGCTCATGTTTACAGTCAGGTTTTAAGTACAAAATGGTTTCAAAGTTCAACCGCATAAAACTGGTGTTTCTACCACTTTTTCTTCTCTTACTCTTGCAATTTCCCACCGATTTTTTTTTTTCCCCAAACATATTGACCGCATTCAAGCTTTTTTGTCGAAGCTATTGCAATGTTTAAGAAATCACCCAAGCAACGTCGGGTACGCCTGCTAGTGTATATATATATATAACAATGAATGAATGCATGAGATCATTCATAATCCTTATTTTGCACGTTGGGTTGGATGGTTTGACAGGATCCAAAAAGGTCAGATAACTGTGTCAAACTGCAATGCCTGTTTTCGGTATGGTTTCTATGGCTTCATTCCATTCCTAACACCAACTGCTTTACAGTGAGTACATGTTACCAGCACTAGTAGCTTTTGCAAGACAAGAGACCCTTATGCCAGGTGTTGAGAGGCCAGAAGAGTATGATAGAAGGGGTAAGAACAGTAGAGGACATAGATGTCTACCCCATCTGGAAAAGTGGGGGTGGGGGAAAGATGATAGGGGTGAAGGGGAGCAGAGGATCAGGTAGGTTCACAAGAGTATCAGGTGATGCAGAGAACAGCAAATAGGGGTGTCATGGTCATTGGTGAAGGCGAGGAAGGAGGGGTGAAAAGCAGTAGTATAAAAGGGAGGAAGGGTGGACATCCAAGGTATGTAGGAGTGAATAGTAATGAACACGGGGTGTGGGTGGAGCTGATCTAAGATGGTGTTCTATAATGGTATGGGTTGATATTGAGAATGCAAGGTGGGAGACATGGGGAGGTGGCACCAAGGAGAGAGAGAGGTGGGGGGGGGGCTGGTAAAATAAAAGCAAGGGTTTGTGAAATATATAAATAGGATAAGAAACACATTTTCCCCAATGATTGGACTTGAACCATTTTTTGTGGCATCACTTTCAAAGATTTCCCCCACATCCGACTCTGCACTGTCCTTCACCCCAGGCAAGTTGAACTGCGGTGTTCTTACCAGTAAATATGTCCTCAAGGAGTAAAACTTTTCAAGTCATATATATATATATGATGGGTGCCTTGTCAGTTGGTTGCGATGTGAATCTGTACAAACAATATCTAACTAGTGTGTCAAGAATGTTTAATTACTTTCAAATGAGAAGTAATTAGGATTAAAACAATCAGAGCTTATTTCATTGATCCCATAGTCTTCTACTATAACTTCAGGCTGACCAAAACCGTGTGAGTAAATTTGGTAGATTGAAACTGTGTGGAAGCCTATCTTTTGCATTGTATGTGTAAGAGTTATCTGACAAGCATGTCCTTTGTTTTTGATCTTCTGTGAAAACATATTTGGGAAAATAGAAATGAGTGTTGGCAACAGGAACAGCATCCTGGCTGTGAGAAAGTGAATGTTGGAATAGGAGTGATCTTACTTTTTCCATTTTATATAAGGTTCTCTATATTTTAGAATTTTTCTAAATTCTTAGAACCTAAATGTTACAATAGCAAGTCAATGCCTATCCTGTGTCAAACTGTCAAAGCTAAAATGGCTAACAAAGAGATATTTCTTGCTAACAATTCAACCATAAAGATTGGCTCCTTTCCTGGCTTCTTCTTGTCTCACAGATTCATGACTCACTCTTTTATATTATAAATTTGCCAACTTCTTCCTTTTTCTATCCTGTAAAATCTGACACAATATCACCCCCCCCCCTTTTTTTAAAATTTATTTTCATTATTTTTTTTTTTACTGACACCTTTTGAGAATTATTTACGCTTTAGCTATATTTATTTCTCTATTTATTTACAATAAACTCCTTTGATTTGTTCATTGCTGTAATATTATGGATTTGTCAAAGCTTACATAATTGCTTTCAAAACAGAAACATCAAGATTTTTTTTTTTTTAATGGTTATTAATGAACAAAGTGATTAGTTGAAATTTAAAGGGGTTAATCTTTAAAGAGGAGATAATGCAGATTAGCTTAATTGAAAATATATTGTCAGTGTGATATATTGTGAAAGCATATATAATTTTGAATGAAACCATTTCTATTGAACAAACAGCCAAACCTTACCTGATAATGTAATTCTCTCTTACAATCCTCTTCTCTCTTCAATACCATTGCTCATTATTGGCTCTTTCAATTGTACTGATTAATTTTCTTTGTTAATTTGTTTGATTTTTTTCAATTTATTTCAGGTGCACAATGTTCAATTTGCCTTTGAATTAATGCAAGATGCTGGTTTACAGAAACCATCAGCAAGAGTTGAAGGTGAGCAAGCTTTAACTGTTTTGGCAATATATGCATGCATGCATACACATATATAATCATCATCATCATTTAACGTCTGTTTTCCATGCTGGCATGGGTTAGACGGTTTGACTGGAAACTGACAAGCTGTACCAGACTCCAGTCTATTTTTTAGCTTGATTTCTACGGCTGGATGCCCTTCCTAACACCAACCACTCCAAAGAGTGTACCACCAGCACATACATTTATATATACACACACACGATGGATTTCTTTCAGTTTCCGTCTACCAAATCCACTCACAAGGCTTTGGTTGGCCTGATGCTATAGTAGAAGACACTTGCCCAAGGTGCCACACAGTGGGACTGAACCTGGAACCATGGGGTTGAGAAGAAAGCTTCTTACCACATAGCCACGCCTGCGCTTATATATATATACTTTTTCATTCATTCGTCTTCTGCCAGAATACTATTTATAACTTGATACCCTTTTCCTCTCACCATCCATTTATTTTTTTAAAAATTCCATTAAACTTAAAAAAAAAAAACAGTGACAGGATGTATTCTTGAAAGGGAACATGACATATCTGTTTTTTTTCTTTTTACTCAAAATGCCAAGCAGTGGGATTGAACCTTGAGTCTTGTAATTATGAAGCAAACTTCTTAACTATTTCAATCATGCTATGGTCATAGCTGAAGACTATATCCTGGGATTCTTAATACTGTGAAGGCTGTATAAAATTCTTCCTCTCTCTTCTTCACAATCACTATGAAAAGAGTATTCCAATTGTGACCATTCCATCTGTTCACATTATCTAATATATCCTTTTGTAAGAAGGTGGGATTTAATTTGAAGGAGATTTGACTGCTATTTCTAGCTGGTCGTATAACCATGTTGATGCTCCCTTATTGCTTTGTGTGTACCAATTAGTCATTAGTGTTTCTCTATTGCTGCTGTTATACAGCAGACCTCTATAACAATAGCTGTTCCAGTTATGACCAATTATACTGTGTCTAGGACACTCTACAACTCTGCTGTCTCTCATATCACTGATATAATGGCCTGTTACTCAAAAAAAGTTAGCTGGTCTCCTACCTCCACCAATTGGGCACCCTATACCTCTGCCCACCTCTAGACTCCAGAACATTCTTCCCTCTGGAATCGTCATCCTACAGGTGTTGACTATAACAGTTTAAACAAATAATTAACAGCAGACCTGTATTGGTCATGGGCTCTGCCCCTTCTTCCAGACTCAGCAAATTAAATGACCACCTATATAGGCTCCCTATTTCTTGGTGGCAGCAGTAGTGACAATTCCTCAGTGCCAGGTAGATGATGTTGTATGAGCCCATTTGATGCAGTGTGAGAGAAAATCTTTTCGTTAACATATAATTACCATTCTAATTATTCCCTGTGAACTGTTTAGTTATTTCTACAGTTTTTCCATATTCTTATCAGAACATTCTACTGGTTAAACCAATCAAAATCTTGGATTGTTTTCTTGCTGCCAAATCCCTTTGGTACCTCATAGTGGCTCCATAATTTGGTGTATATTCATTAATTAATTTAAATATCCTGCACTTAATTCCCATGGTGAATATAATACAATTATAAGATTCTAATTCTCTTTACAGATGTCTTCTTTACTTCATTCTGCTTTGTTGTCTAGAATTCTGAAATGACATTATTCCAAAAGTTATTTTGATTTTGAAACAAATTTCTTCTCTGTTAATTCTTTCATTTTTTACATTGCATCAAATGGTTGCATTCTGCACCATTTTGATATGCATGCACACATACTCTATTGATTTTTTTGACACCAGTCCCTCTAATTATTTCTACTGCAGGATTGAAGCAATCTTTTTTTTTTTTATTAATAAACTTTATGACCAAGAAACATACAAACACAAATTATGTGAAAAATAAATAATTTTTCTTTCCTCTATTCTGTTCTTTCTTTTGGGTGTTTGGTGAAGAAGTTTGCTTCCCAACTAAATGGTTTGGGTTTCAGTTCCATTGTACAGAACCTTCAATTACAGCCCCAAACTGACCGAGGTCTTCTGAAGGGGGTTTGGTAGAGAGAAACCGAATAAAGCTGTCTTGTGTGTGTGTTTGTCTCGATTAGTGTAAATTAGGGCAATGGGTTGCAGCTTTTTATGTAGGAAAAGTAAAACATAGCCATTTGATAAACAAAGTACTGCATCAGTATAATTGCTGGGAACCTTTGATGGCTGTGCTGTGTAGCATGGCTGTAGACCAATGATTAAAACTAGTAAAAAAAAAACACAAACACAAGCAGCACAGGTGTGGCTTTTTAGTCTTGCTAGAGACTTTACACTCTTTTGTACAGATGTCCCAATGATGGGCACCTCTTGCAGTAGATGTTGAGAGAGCTGACACATTCTTTCATTGAGTGTTTTACCTTTCTCACCTACAACTAACTATAGTATACAACACATAATAGGTGTGAGGAGTAGGAGGCATCACTTGAATGCCATTAAAAGTTGCAGCTGTCATGTCAGAATGTTCCCTTTTAGGAGTGTTTCAATGCCAACTGTTGGATGGCCATTGCCTCGGTTGTGTTCATCTGTCTTGACAAGTTTTCTTTCTCATCTTGCAAGGTGTCCAATGAAAAACTACCCCTAATCCTCACCAACCAAGTAGGCTTGCTAGTTTTAGTCACCAACAAACCCAGCCATGCTACATGTTGTACAGGGTTCCATGTTACCTGTAAGACTGACCTCACAGATAGAGGTTCAGGCAAGAAACTCACTTTGTAACCACCTGGTTTTGGTTTCACTCTCACTGTGGCACTTTGGGATGTAAAGCTAGGATTAAAACTCTTCTACCATGACCACCCAGTCTTTTTATCTAAGTCTACATTATCCATTATGTCCTTACATTCTTTTAGACTGTGGTAATATGATTTCAATGAGATTTGGCTGCCATTTCTAAGGTTCCCTCATTTCACCTGCAGCTTTATCTCACTGTTGTCTTCTTAACTATCAGCTATTATTGTCCCCCCCCCCATTAATACTACAACACTCACCATTTATTCTCTTTGCTAAAAGAATCCTTATCTTTTACCTCGTTTATTACTGTTAGTTACTAATTGACCTATTTTCCCCTCCTCCCCCACCCACCCCCTCCCTCTCTTAAAAACTGATGATCATTCATGTTCAAACCTGTCTGTCTGCAGCACCTGAATTTTCATCTTATTTAACCACCAAAGCCAGAATTGCTAAAAGCAAAAAAAGAGAAAAAAAAAAAAAAAGATAGAAAATTAAATAAATAAATAAACTAAAATAAAGTAATAAACTAGAGAATATAAAAAAAAAACCTGTTTGGAATATACTTGCTACCTCAGTTCTTTGTTATCTTCTTGATGCTATGGGTTCTAAACAAAACAAAACAAAAAAAAACCAACAATATACAAAACAATGTATCATTTATTCTTTCTGCTGACATTTTCATATCCGTTCCTGCATCAGAATAAAAAAAAAAAAAATCTACTATAAATAATTATCTTCTTCGTTTGTGACCTTCATGTCATCTTATTAGAGATTCTTTGTTGCTTGCTCGCTTACATTAAGGACATTTTATATTGTCAGATTTCTATACTTAATAAATTGTTACTATTCTTAAGTTATTTGTAATAATCATTTAGAAGTAGTTTTTCTTAATTAGTAGAACTAAGTAGCAACTTGTTGTTGTTGCTGTTATAGTCGTCGTCAATTTTTATTGTTCTGCATTGCTCACAATTTCATCCATCAAAGTATCTGCATGCTTTACTTAACCTGCAGACGATATTGTGCAAATAATTGATTAGCATCTGTTAGAGGCTTTTAATATTTGCAAAAATAATCTAGATTGTAGCTTTTTCCCCTCAGTCTGTAGGAAGTACAACCAAATACCTAACTCCACACAGACTCTCTCTCTCTCACTCTCTCTCTCATACAAACTCATATCTTATAGATGAGCAAAAGACACATTAACACACAACAGCAAAATAAGATGTATCTTTTTTGCATGCATTTGCACAACTTCATGCATTCAAATACACACTTTAGTGATAAATGATACAGAGAGAAATATAAGTTTCTGAGAGAAAAATTTCAACAATTGAGTGTGAGGGAAAGAGGGAGGTGGGGTGGATGGTGGGGAGAACACAAAACTAGGAAGTTGAGAAAAACATCACTGCTATACAAATGATGTCATTGATTTGCCATCTTCCATGGGAGAAACAGGTGATGGTTGGCAACAGAACAAATCAGTATCAATGAATTTCTCTTTGACCCATTACAAATATGGAAAATAGATGATTAAAGCAAATGAGTTTAGTTTTGCATTTCTTCATTTCCTTCCATTAAACAACTCAATACAATTCTACAGCCTTTTCGGTTTATTGCTATAAAATAATTCAATTCAATTTCTTACTGCTTGCACCTATATATATATATATACCCAGCATTTGTCTGGGACACCTTCTCGCCTTTCTGATTCCTCTCTCTCTGGCCAGGTAACCAGTGCTCCCACTACAGCAAGACACCTGTATCTATCACTATAACCTTCCCAAAAGCTCCCTCCCCTCCTAAAGGGCCTTTCTTTCCCT
>JAOPUL010004099.1:7433240-7444681 GCA_027564515.1 Octopus rubescens | reverse complement strand
TGTATATATATGTATGTATGTGCCGGTGATACACTCTCTGGAGTGGTTGGTGTTAGGAAGGGCATCCAGCTGTAGAATCCAAGCCAAAAATAGACTGGAGGCTGGTGCAGCTCCCCAGCTTGCCAGTTTCCAGTCAAACTGTCTAATCCATGCCAGCATGGAAAGCAGACGTTAAATGATGATGATGATGATTTAACATCCTCTCCTCCATGTTCCCATGGGTTGGACATAATTTGTTGAAGTGGATTTTTCTATTGCCAAGATGTCCTTCCTGTTACCAACCCTCACCTGTTTCTAAACAAGGTAATAGTTCCCCATAACCAAACATGTTCTCATGGAAGATTGGAAAAGAAGGATACTGACTGCATGACGGTAATGTTTATTTACAACTATCATACAATGTCAAAGCAAGGAAACAAAACACACACATAACATATTTACAATGGTCTTTTTTCAGTTTCCATCCACTAAATCCGCTCACAAGAATTTGGTTAGCCTGGTGCTACAGTAGAAGACACTTGCCCAAAGTACCATGCAGTGGGACCAAACTTGAAACCATGTGAATGAGAAGCAAACTTCTTATCACACAGCCAAGCCTAATATGTGGGGTAGCATTTCCCATTCAGTCCATTCCATTGTCCTTATACCTCTCTGATTTTCTCATTAATCACTGACACAACTCCTTCCCTTTACCCCTTTTCACTTATTACGCCCACAAAGCTGCTCTTTAGCATCTCTACTACCACGTTCTTCCCATCATATTTCAACTTTTCTCAACACCCTGCTTAACCCTTCACCATTCAGATTACTTTGTCAAATGTAATGCTTATTTATTCACATTGTTTTGAATTAATCATGAATCATCTCATAACTTCAAAATTTTGATGAGGTGACTGTTTATTTTTAGAATACCATTGTAGGGTAGGCATGAGAGGGTGGATCTGACCAGTTTGATTATATAAATAGGTACAAAATTTGAGCCGGATATTGCTGGTTTAAACGTTAAAAGTTTAAAGTCATCACTCTTTTACTCCCTCTCATTTTCAGTTCTGGGAGCATTTAGTCTTGTGAATTACAAAGTGACTTCACTAGTGCTGGTGCCACAAAAAAAAAAAGAGTGGCTGTGTGGTAAGAAGCTTGCTTCCCAACCACATGGTTCCTTGTTCAGTCCCACTATGTGGCACCTTGGGCAAGTGTCTTCTACTACAGCCTCAGACCAACCAAAGCCTTGCGAGTGGATTTGTAGAAAGAAACTGAAAGAAGCCCGTTACATATGCATATATCTGTGTGTCTTAGTATCTGTCGCCCACCACCACTTGACAACTGGTGTTGATGTGTTTACACCTGTGTAACTTAGCAGTTCAGCAAAAAATGATATATAATAAGTGCAGTCTTGGCTGTATGGTTAAGAAGTTTGTTTCATGGCACATTGAGCAAGTGTCTTCTACTATAACCCCAGGCCAACCAAAGCACTATGAATGGATTTGGTAGACAAAAATTGAAAAAAAGCCAGTCATTTATGTGTTGGTATCTCCTTGTCTTGACATCACAAAATAGTTGTAAACAAGTATAACCGTCATACAAGCTACATTCTTCATTTTCGATCTTCTAGCCAAGGGGTAATGTTACCTTACTTGGAAATAGGTGAGAGTTGGCAACAGGCAGGGCATTTGGCTTTAGAAAATCTACTTCAACAAATTCTATCTGAACCATGTAGGCATGTTAAAATGATGATGATGATGATATATATAAATATATATATATACGTGATCATGTGATCGATCAGGCTATTTGATGTTATACATCACTGGTCACAATGCGCTTTGCAGCATTTTGGCTTTCGAAAATTGCCACCCCACTGGCTAGACAAGTAAGCCAACATTCCCTCTGATCAGAAGGCTAGTTCATCGCAGGGTTACCCATTTACAGCTGGGTGGACTGGAGCAATGTAAAATGAAGTGTTTTGTTCAAGAACACAACGCGCTGCTCAGTCTGGAAATCAAACCTTACAATCTAGCAATCGCCCTAACCACAAACACACACATCATCATCATTTTTAACATCAACTTTTCCATGCTTGCATTGGTCAGACGAAATTTGTTGAGACAGATTTTCTAAGACATGATGCTCTTCTGGCTGTCAGTTTTTACAGGTTTCCAAGCAAAAAGGATATTTCCCCTTAGCCTAGACATTTTTCATTTTTTTCCATCACAGAAGCAAACACATGACACCATTTGTTAGATGGTGATATTTGCTTACAATTAGCACATGATGTCAAGACAAGGAGACATATACACATTAACATTTAATGGGATTCCTTTTAGTTTTCCTCTACCAAGTCTATTCACAATGTCTTGGTCAGCCCAGAGCCATAGTCGAAGACACTTGTGGTTAAGGAGCTTGCTTTGCAACCACATAGTTTCAGGTTCAGTTCAACTGTGCAGCAACTTTGGCAAATAGCCTTCTACTATAATCCCAAGCCAACCTTTGCCTTGTGATTGAATTCGGTAGATGGAAACTGTGTGGAAGCCCATCATGTATAAATCTGTGTGTGTGTAAGAGTGTCTTTATGTCTGTGTTTGTTACCCACCACCACTTAATAACCAGTGTTAGTTTGTTTACATGCCGGCAACTTAGCAGTTTGGCAACAGAAACAAATAAAGTACCAAACTTAAAGAATAAGTACTGAGAGTCAATTTGTTTGACTAAAACTCTTCCAGAAGGTGCCCCAGCATGGCCAAAGTCCAATGACTGAAACAGTAAGACAAAAGATGTGCACACACATCAGTAAATGCTTTGCTGGAAAGACCCACCCAACTTGTACAATCAAGTAAAAAGAGACATGATGATGATAAAGAGAATGCTAGTATACAAGTGTTTCTCAGAATATACTGCCAAATGATCTGATATTTACCGGTAAGTGAATTCAATTATAAGTGCTGTTCAAACACAAGCTAACCATACAGCTATGCATTGTGTTTTCCCTAAGAAAATCATACATAATTCAAAATGAGAGTGCAGTATGTGTCTATAGAACTGTTAATTTCATACAGTTGTGCATCATTAGAGTGAAAAATGTAATGTGAAAAATGTAATGTTTTGGATTGTTGCCAAACATCTGAGAGTGAGGAAGATAAAGAAAGTGTTGTCACCTTCATCAGAAACTATCAACATTTGGTCCAGATTTTTTAGCCTTTTGTGTTTCAATGTTCTACATACTTATGGCCCAGAGTTCTTGGGCCATAAGCTGTATCGGATTTGAATTTAAGACCTATGAGCTAGTAGTCTGATACCATGTTAACACAGCTAAACCAAATAGTTTTAGTGTCAGATCTTGACTGTAAAAGTACAATGTGTTGGAGAGGTCATCACTGGCATCATTTGAAACTAGACATGAAGTTTCTATTATAAAACTAGGGGGAGGTCTCAAGCAGGTTGGCACCAAATGTGTTAAGTCTTGACTATCCAATTTTTAACCCTTTAACATTTTAACCAGCCATATCAGACCCAAATATTCAACCTGTTTTATGTTCAAACTGGCCAGATCTGACCCCTCAACCTACCCTCCAATGTCATTCTTAAAATAAACAATCACATCACTGAAACTTCAAAGCTATGAGAAAATGCATGATTAAATCAAAACAATGTGCATTACATTTGACAGAGTAACTAAAATGCTAAAGGGTTAAGGTATAAAATAACTTCATTATCCAATGCCTTCATCCATTTTAAGATGGTGTGATTTTTAAGATTTAGTTACTATTTCTAGCAGGAACATAAACATAAAATTTTAAATTGAAAGTTTGTATCATAGAACCAGGGGTGGTCTCAGGTGGACTGGTATCAAAAGGCTTAAAGTTGCCATGTTGGTAGGTTGGCTGGCTGGATGTATTTATTGATACAAACCTTATAGAAGTTCCCTCACTAGACTGGAGTCTTTCTCAACTCCATATCAGCTTGAACTTCACTTTTGTGAAGCTAACTGAAATAAACCAGGTGTGTTCACTCTAAAAGTTTACTCTCCACCTCATATCAACTTGAAAGCCTTGTAAAAAAAACCAAAAAAACTGGCACTTCGTCTGTAACGACGACAAGGGTTCCAGTTGATCCGATCAACAGAACAGCCTGCTCATGAAATTAAAATGCAAGTGGCTGAGCACTCCACAGACATGCATACCCTTAATGTAGTTCTCAGTGAGATTCAGTGTGACAGAATGTGACAAGGCTGGCCTTTTAAAATATAGGTGCAACTCATTTTTGCCAGCTAAGAGGACTGGAGCAACATGAAATAAAGTGCCTTGCTCAAGAACATAATGTGCCGCTAGGAATCCAACTCATGACCTTATGATCATGAGCCAAATACACTAACCACTAAGCCATGTGACTTCACTTGAAAGCCTTGTAAACTGAATGGAAAAGTACAGTAGTGGCCACTTGAATCATCATCATCATCATCCTTTAACGTCTGTTTTCCATGCTGTCATAAACACTATAAACGTATAATATATCTTTTAATTAATTGACATTTGTAACCAATAAATTGTATATCTTTCATTACTTTCAGTCACTGAACTGAAACTATGTTGGGACACAGCATCCAAGGATTTTTTAGTTGATTATTTTGACGTCAGTACTTATTTTATAAATTTCTATAATTTAAATCACTAATTTAATTTTTGACATAAAGAAACACAACAGCTTCCATCCACCAAATTCCACTTTCAATAACATTGACCTTCAGGTCAGCATAAGAGCTACAGCTGAAAGCAATTGCTCAAAGTACTACACAGTGGGATTGAACTTGGAACCAGAAGGTTGCTAAGTGAACTTAACCATATGGCTATGCATTGTGTTTCTCCTAAGAAAATTCTACATAATTCAAAATGAGAGAACAGTATGTGTCTATAGAACTGTTAACCTCATACAGTTGTGTTTCATCAGAGTTCAGTAAGTACAGTTGCCATGATGAGTAAAGAATGTAATGTTTTGGATTGTTGCCAAATATCTGAGAGTGAGGAAGATCAAGAAAGTGTTGTCACCTTCGTCAGAAACTATCAACATTTGGTCCAGGTTTTTTAACCTTTTGTGTTTCAATTTTCATCATACATGAGAGTTCCTAACACAGATAGGATTACAACTTTGAAATAGAACATTTCTAAATGGCTAATTAAGTTGACCTAGTACCACAAATATTCTAAATGCATTCAAGAATTAGAAATATTCTAAACTTTAGCAGTTTAAATATTCTACAAATTCAATGTTAACAAAATACTTAGGAACTCTAAAGATGATATGACCTGATAAGATTTTTAAAAAAACAAATTACAGAAAACTCTTTAAATTCTTGCAAATGTATTGACACAGAGTTGTTGATATACCATCACTTGGCAGGTTCAAAATACTGTAGCACCAACTAATTTGAACAGAGACAAAGTGAGCTAATTAAAAGGAGTTTCAAAGACACAAGACCAAACACATGAGTCTAGTAAACACTGAAGCAAGATATGCAAAAAAAACTCAGATAGATGAAAAGGAACTATTAAACTAATTAATTTGGACATTGAACATATGTTTCTCATCAAAGTTACATAACATCAGCTGTATAAAGTAAAAATTATATTGAATTTATGAAGACAAATCTTTGAAAATATGTATGCTTAACTGTGAGATTGAGGACTTCCCAAAGAACATTAGTAATGTGAGTAAAAAAAGAGGGTTTCAAACTGAGAAACTAAACAGAATTACAGCTTTAATTTGCCAAGTACTTACTACTGCTACCATACAAGTATCATAGTGTCACAGATAATGGAAAACACAGGCTGCACCAAGTATTTATATGGAATATAGAGCAGGCAATAAAACATGGCTAACGGAAATTAAAAAATATATATATGAGAAATGATCAGAGTAATTAATGTTGTTGAATATTTAATAATGATGTAAATAATAGTTATACATCTACCTGATAGTGGTGGTGGGAGTACAAGTAAATAATTGTTGTG
Source organism: Octopus rubescens (assembly GCA_027564515.1). NCBI lineage: Eukaryota > Metazoa > Mollusca > Cephalopoda > Octopoda > Octopodidae > Octopus > Octopus rubescens. The sequence continues at coordinate 7,438,679 of JAOPUL010004099.1, read as the reverse complement.
CATGCATGGTAGTGGGGGCAGCACCACAATTATTTTATGAAAATAATTATTGTACATCTACATGATAGTAGCAGAGGTGGTGGAAGGGGGTGTACTACAGTTATATAATGTAAATAATTGTTACACATGTGCCTGATATTGATGGAGGAGACAGTGGTGTTGGATGTACAACATATATTTTAAGTGAATAAATCATTGTTGCACATGTATCAGGTGGTGTTGACAGTGGTGATGAATGAACAACAATTAGTTAATGTGAATGTAAATAAAACTCACTATACATCTACTTGATGGTATTGGTGGTGTATGTACAAATATTTAATGTGAATGCAAATAAATCTGCAATGTAGGTAGTAGGTGTACAACATTTATTTAGAATAAAAAATAACCAATTAGGCTGCCTATAAGACAAATACAAACAATAAAACCACATGCCACAAAGAAAGTATATATGAAATAATTATGTAAGTTTGTTGGTCCAATAGAGATAAAAATAACCAAGGTTATTCTAGTAGTTTAACTCTTTTGACCCCAAGCCCCACCTGGGACCAAGCTTGGTTATATATGATACAAAATTTCTTGTTTTAAAGAGCTCATATTTAAATTAAATCCTCCCATTATAATTCTATTTAAGAAACTTTTGTTAAAGTTATATTTCAAGCATGAATTTAATAATGAAGTTAGGAATTTTACTCAATCCTTACAAATTCTGTTTTCAAAATAATTCAGTGAAACACATAAGCAAATTATTTATTAGAAATAGGGTCATAAAAGTTACCAGACTCTGATCTGAGGGTACTTTTCCCCACCCCTCAGTATAGCAAACCTTACAAGAGCAACATGAATGCTGACCCTTCCTTCTCCAAGCCAAATAAATAAATAACGTTTTTATCCTCACAACTTTTGAGAAAATAAGTGTAAACAAAAGATGTCAATGACACACTTTGCTAATTCTATCTCTCTCAAAATCAGTTACCCTAAAAATATTTTCTTGCTGTTTAAATTTAAAGGAATAACTACTTAAAACTCTATGAACAACCGAGTTACAGGGAAATTAGATTTAAAAGAAAAAATAAATCAAATTATATTTTAATATGGCCTAGATAGAATTAGAATGAAGATGAACAAATATAATTATAACAATCAACAAATAGTAAATGTTAAGTTACCTGTAGATATTTTTAATAGTCAGTGTTAATTATATTTTATACATCAACTTTAGAAGGAGAAACAAATATCTTTAAAACTCTTTTGATACCAACCTGCCTAAGACTGCCTGTGGTTCAAGGATACAAGCTTCAAATTTTAAAGTGATCTAAATTAATATTTTCATGTTAACTTATGTTCTAAACATCAGCTTCATAATAAAGTTATTTTACTAAATTCTTCATTATTTACAAAATTAATTGAAACAAAAGTAATATATATACCAACAGAAAGGTTAATTCAATATTTGATGGTACAAGATAAATCAATGAATTGCTGTTATCTAACAGAATCGCTATGTATCACGACAATAAGTTGATGGTTTTAAGCAGGTTAAAAAATAAACTCACATTTAAGAACTATTGTATTTATTCATGTGTAAATCATACTATTTTATACTTGATTTTAAGTGAAAAAAAAGTGGCGCCCAACTTATACACAAGGCCAAGCTAAAACTATGAAGGGAAAACATTTATTCCAAGATTTAACACTTAAATTAGGGTTTCGACTTATATACAAGTAAATACAGTATTAACAAATATCCTTAAACAGTTTTCATAAGTTAAAAAGCCAAGTTATTACATTTTAAAAAATAACATCTATTACACACAACTACTGTAATTACAACAAGATTCAACCTTAATTGCTTAAGTCAAAACATATCATTGAAAAATCCTCTTTAATAAATCCAAACAAATCACAGAAGTTAACCTCGTTCAACATTGCCTGAGAAACATGAATGGACAAAAAAATTAATTTAATTGCAACTCACACCAGAAAACATGATGTACAATGTGGTTTTAAATCAGAGCAGGCCAGAATAGACCCATCATCTACCTGAGCTCTGTGTCCTCATTATCTTTTCTACTACAGTAGTCTCTGCTTCTTACCAATATACAAATACTATTAACACAACTATTTTTCTTATTACTCTATATCTCACATTCCAACCACAAAGAAAGATGAAACAAACCAATGAGAGGGCCTCTACATGGTTGTTCTGCTTGCTAGAAACAACACCCAAATTTCCATCATATCCCACACCACTAGCTGTGAAAGATGAAACAAACCAATGAGAGGGCCTCTACATGGTTGTTCTGCTTGCTAGAAATAACACCCAAATTTCCATCATATCCCACACCACTAGCTGTGAAAAAAAAAAAAAGGCATGCTATATAACATGATTCTAGGTTCCCTTGCTTGTTTGCTGTCTCCTCTGGAATTAGGAAATAGATAGGGTGGTTACATCAGGAATATCTTTGATCATAGGTCTGCTAGATCAATCCCTGGCAAAGAGTTAAACAACAATAACAAAAAGCATTAAGACTGTGACTTGTTACAAAGTTCAAACAGTACCTTCCGAATAGAAGCAGAAAGCCTAACAGCCTTCTACTTCTGTTAGACTTGACAAATTTAGTAGAAACCCTGATTGACAAAATGGTAGGAGATGATAGAATCAAAAGAACATCATCAAGGTTTTAATGTTCATTTTTCTACAGCTGGATCCCCTTTCAGTCACCAACCATCATCGGTTTCCAAGCAAGGTAATATTTCTCCATGGTTGAACATATTTCCACAGAAGCCTGGAAACGAGACTCCACTTGTATGAGAGTGACACTAAACAAAGAGAGACAGACATGTGCATGTGTGTGTCTGTATGTGTGTGTGTGTGTATATGTATATATACATATATATATTATGTACACACAAAAAGTCTTATAAGTGGATGGAATCTGAACGAAGCTAATTTTGACATTTCCAATCTTCCATGTAAATATGTCCAGCCTTGGAGAAATATTGCCTTGCTTGGAAACATGATGGTTGACAACAGGAAGAGCAATTGGCTGTAGAAAATCTGTCTCAGCAATTCACCTTCTAACAAATTGTAAAAAAACACACTAGTATTAACATACTCTAGCCAGTTCAGTCAACTACAATACATTGAGCCCAATACAATCAACAGTAATATACTGAAGTCAATTCAATCGACAGTAATATATTTTAGTCAATTCCAGGCTCTTATGCTTAACATTGATTTTGACAAGTTTGTAAATATGAGTTACCTTTCTTGAATTTCAGAGCCCAGAACAAAATTTACATCGACTATTGCATATATCACACACATCATATAATTCTCTCTCTCTCTTTCTCTCGCACACACACACACACAATATCATCGAGTGACGGAATAGAATTAAAAAGCGTCAAAGACGATCCTTTCCACAGTCCCCTAAAACCCACAAGCCAATACTGAACGCTGATTTCTTTAGAGCTAAGAAGACGATAGAAACGTATTCCCTCTCGCTAGCAGCTACTCTAAAATATGTAACTCTGAGAAACCCTGGTATTGATACCCGGCTACAGATTAAGTGTACCACCATCCAAAAACATGTAGATGGACTTCTACAGTTTCCGTCTACCCAAATTACGGTGACATGGGTTGGGTCGAACCACGTAACCGAATTAAACCCGGAACCATATGATTGCGTGGAAAAGCTCTCAACCACAAGATCATCGATCTTTTCCTAACTCGATAGTAACTAGCCTATAACATACACTTAAAATATGGTATGCAACGATTAAAGAATAAATACATAAATAAAAACCAGATGTCAAGTGGGCTGCGACTTTGCACGCGCAAAATGTTTAGATGCAAAGAAAAAAAAACGATCCAAAACACTCAACATTATCTTAGACTTTAAGAAGAAAATGAAGTGCGTCAGTTGTAATAATAATAATCCTTTCTGCTATAGACACAATGCCTGAAATTTTGGGGGAAGGGGATAGTCGATGTAATTGACCTCAGTGTACAACTGGTACTTATTTCATCGACCCCGAAAGGATGAAAGGCAAAGTCGACCCCGGCTTTATTATAATAATAATAATCCTTTCGATACTGGGCACGAAGGCCCGAAATTTTGGGGGAGGGCAGTAGTCGATTTAATCGACCCCAGTCCGTAACTGGTACTCACTTTATCGACACTGGAAGAATGAAAGGCAAGGTCGAACCCGGCGGCATTTGAACTCAGAACGTAAAGTCGGGAAAATTACCGCTAAGCATTTCTCCCGTTACGGTAACGATTCTGCCAGCTCGCCGCCTTAACAACAACAATAATAACAACAACAATACATTCGCAGCAACGGCTGCGAAAGGCACGGAGCTATTAATGATGGACATACTGCAGAAGGACATATGTCGGGTCCAAGAAACCAAACTGATAATGATTGAAATAGCGCGGACAGACATTGCCATCATCCCCGAGGTGTTGGCAGAAACACAGAAAAATAAAACAATTATTTATAAATGCGTTTCTACAAACACAAAACAGCCAGAGACTGTTAGTCAGGCAGATGTGAAAGATGCACTTGAACAGATAATGCCCAACATTCAACATATCTCGAGGGCAAAACAGTTTGCGGGTATTTCAGTACTCTTCAAATCTGAAGCTCTGGCCGCCAAACATTCCGTGGTTCCCTGCCGGAGTGAAAAATATGTGCTCCCCCGCATCGTATTTAGAAAGGAGGACGGTTCAGACAAAAATCTCAGGAATTCCACCGAAGGTGAATTTATGGTGGATTTTCCGTGTATCGTTTTGGAAGGGAGTAATAGCCTCCTGGAAGTGACGCGAAACCGTCGTGGAAATTGGTCTGGGAGGTGCATTAATCCATACACGAACCATAATATACCAGACTTCATTCGCCTTCCGGGAGGGAAGAGCTACACATTATTGTTGAGGGTAGAAAGCCGCGGTGCCACCTGTGTGGTGAGACAGGCCACTTGAGAGCTTTCTACCACCAACAGAAGATATATTAGATATAATAATCCCTCTCAACACATGGCTATGATGCTCCCCCACTACTCCTGTTCGTAATCAGATATACACATATCGTCAGCCACTAAGGTACATGCTCAACTGGTTACGGTCAGGCAACTGACAAGTAAATATGCGGTATTGAGCAGAATATTTGATGTAGCGCATCCTTTACACCAAGACAAAACATGTCAACACTTCCAATCAATTAAGATCAGACGCCATGAGAACCACTGCTTGGTTCAGCATCAGGGCATTTGATAGGGTCGACCATCGCTATTTGGAAGCCGTTCTGGAAAAGGTCGGTTTCGGACCCGTTTTCAAAGGCTGGATCGCTGCAATGTACAGCGGCACCTGCTCGGTGGTCAAAGTAAACGGCCATCTATCGGAACCGTTTGGCATCGCTCGCTCGGTCCGTCAG
>JAOPUL010004099.1:7385974-7399529 GCA_027564515.1 Octopus rubescens | reverse complement strand
GCCCGAGGCTATAGTAGAAGACACTTGCCCAAGATGCCACGCAGTGGGATTGAACCCAGGACCATGTGGTTGGGAAGAAGCTTCTTACCACACAGCCATGCCGCGCTTATATATTTATATATTTATGCATATAACAAATCTGTATGAACATTACCATATATCTTTTACCTATATATTTATGTATATAATAGAGCTTTATGTATGTGACAGGTTTGTATGTGTAAGACTATAGCTGTCTGCTCATTTTTATGTCTGTTTTTCCATGCCAGCATGAGTGAGATGAATATCTTACTGAGACATTGTTTTACAGCTGGATGCTCTTCCATGTTTTCACATAAAGAATCAATTATATATATATATGTATGTATGTGCCGGTGATACACTCTCTGGAGTGATTGGCATTAGGAAGGGAATCCAGCTGTAGAAACCAAACCAAAAATAGACTGAAGTCTAGTGCAGCTCCCCAGCTTGCCAGTTTCCAGTCAAAACCGTCTAACCCATGCCTGAAGGGAAAAACAGACGTTAAAGGATGATGATGATGATAAAGACATTATAATCATGATCATAATGGTATTGTCTGGAAATATCACATTATAATTATAACCAAAGGCGCAGGCGTGGTTGTGTTGTAAGATGCTTGCTTCCCAACCATGTTGCTCCGGGTTCAGACCCACTGCGTGGCACTTCTATTATAACTTCAGACTGATCAAAACCTTGTGAGTAAATTTGGAGGACGGAAACTGAAAGACCTCTTCGTATACATATATATGTGTATATATCTATGTGTGTTTGTCCCTGACCACTGCATGACAACCGGGTGTTGGTGAGTTTACGTTCATGTAACTTAGAGGTTCAGCAAAAGAGATCGAGAGAACAAGCACCAAGCTTTAAAAATTTTTTTTTTTTTCAAAGTACTGGGATTGATTCATTTGACTAAAAATTCAAGGCGGTGCCCCAGCATGGCCGCAGTCTGATGACTGAAACAACTAAAAGATATAATGTGGATATATATAGTATATTTATTGGTTTGAAAATGTTTCTCAGCAGGGATTCCCCCCCTCCCCAACTCACTTTCTCTTTTACCTCTTCCTCCTCCTCCTCCTATCACTTTTGTTAACTGAACCATGATGTTACTCTGAGTATGTCATTCATTCATTGTTTCTTTATTGTCTCTTGCTTCTTCATTCTGCATTCCATTAACTTTATCATGCCTTGACTGGTCATGCTGGGGCAACGCCTTTTGAATACATTGACACTCAGCATTATATTTTTAAAATCTGGTTTTCTATCAGTCTCATTTGCTGAACAACTGTTACATGGATGTAAACAAACCAACACCGGTTATCAAGCGGTGGAGGTGACACATACACACACACACATCATAATCATTTAAGGGGGGGATAGGCTGGAGTTTTGACAGGAGGATCTGGCAAGCTGCAGGGCTGCATCGTGTTCCATGTAAGTTTTGGCACAGTTTCTGTGGCTGGATGCCCTTCCTAACACCTCTAATATACACTATATGCTTCCACACAATTTCTCTTTACCAAATTCACTCATGAGGCAGTGGGTTGGCCTGGGGTTGTTGTAGAAGACACTTGCCTAAAGTGCCTTGCAGTGGGACTGAACTCAAAACGATCTTTTTAAATAGATTAATTTTTAAAAAAAAACTTTTATAATATTTATAGTTTATGATTAATATTTTATTTGAAGTTATGATTCAGTGACCTATTATTTTTACTTTCTAAAATATTTATTATATATATTTAAAATGGTATTTCAGTATTTTACATGGATTTCAAAATTTTACTTTTTCAAATGGTTTCCATGTGGTTCACGTTAAATGGTTAATAATTTCTTTGTTAATTAAATAATTAACTTCTTTCGTTCTTTGTCTTTTTCTCTCTATTTTTTTAATGTCGTAAAAATAATTTGGCACACACATACAGACATGTATATGTGTGTATATATGTATGTATATATATATACACACATTATGTATCATCATCATCATCATCATCTTTTTAACATCCAGTATTCCATGTTTGCAAGGGTCAGACAGAATTTGTGTCAGATTTCCCACAGCCGTATTCCCTTCCTCTATGCGTCTATATATATCATCATCATCCTTTAACGTCCGTTTTCCTTGCTGGCATGGGTTGGACATATATATATATATATATTATATCTTTTATCCTTTACTTATTTCAATCATTTGACTGCAGCCATGCTGGAGCACTGCCTTGAAAGGTTTTTAGTCAAACAAATTGACCACAGTACCTATTTTTTTTTATAAGTCTGGTACTTATTCTATCGGTTTATTTTGCTGAACCACTAAGTTACAGGGATGTAAACAAACCGACACTGGTTGTCAAATGATGGTGTGGGACAACCACAAACACAAGGACACACACACACACTTTATATATACATATAGAACTGGCTTCTTTCAGTTTCCATCTACGAGATCCACTCACAAGGCTTTTGTAGGCCTGAGGCTATAGTAGATACTTGCTCAAGATGTCATGCAGTGGGACTGAACCTGAAACCATATGGTTTGGAAGCAAACTTCTTACCACACAGCCATGCCTGCACCTATTTATATATATATTGCTCCTTCCTGAGTCATATAGACTCATAGGGCCGGATTCCCAGATTTTGTGGCGGGTATATTCCTCCCTGGACGGGATGCCAGTTCGTTGCAGGATTACTCACTTTTGCCAGCTGACTGGACTGGACTGGAGCCATGGGAAATGAACACAATGCATCGCCTGGTTCAAGAATCGAAACCACAATCTTACAACCCTAACTCAATAGATCAACATGGGTGCTTTTAATGTGCCACCGGCACCGGACTCTCAACGCTGATGCTTTTACATGGCACCCCACAGGCGATTGGTAGACAGATGGACATTGGTATATATATATATACACATAAGCACCCACCACACACTGTAATGTGGTTGGTGTTAGGAAGGGCATCCAGCCTTATATATATGTACACACATACACACACACATATACAGGTGTAAGTGTGAGGCTGGGTGGGTAAGAAGTTTGTTTCCAAACCACATCATTTCAGGTTTAGTCTCACTCTGTGGAACCTTGAGAAAGTCTTTTATACTTGCTTTGGCTGATTGTTCAACCAAACCTTTATGAGTAGATATAGTTGAGGGAAACTAAAAGAAGCCCTTTATCATCAGCATTCTCCTCCTTTGTATTTATGCTTAAGTGTGTGTATGTTTGTGTACCCTTGTCTTGACATTTTCACTGTCATACAAGAAGTGTCATTCATTTCCAACATTCTAGAAAAAACACATTTGCCCTTGGAAACAGGTGAGGGTTGGCAACAGGAAGGGCATCTGGCCATAGAAAATCTGTCTCAATGAACTCCACCTGACCCATGGAAAGGTGAATGTTACAGTGACGATGAAGATGATTTATACCTCTACTTCTCCCACAGTTCATTTTCCATTTTTTATCTTTTATCTTTTACTTGTTTCAGTCGTCAGACCCCGGTCATGCTGGGGCACCACCTTAAATTTTTAATCGAATGAATCGACCCCAATACTTATTGTTTCAAGCCTGATACTTATTCTATCGACCACTTTTGCTGAACCGCTAAGTTAGGGGGGACGTAACCAACATCGGTTGTCAAGTGGTGGTGGGGGACAAGCACAGACACACGGGGACACACACACACATATATATATATATATACAACGGGCTTCTTTCAGTTTCCGTCAAGAAAATCCACTCACAAGGCTTTGGTCGGCCCGAGGCTATAGTAAAAGACATTTGCCCAAGGTGCTACGCAGTGAGACTGAAGCCAGAACCATGTGGTTGGGAAACAAGCTTCTTACCATACAGCCATCCTGCGCCTATATGTATATATTTATTTATATACATATGGATTTATATATATATATATATATACATGATCATTATCATCGTTTAACGTCTGTCTTCCATGCTGGCATAGGTTGAATGGTTTGACAAGAACTGTTAAGCCGGAGGACTGCACCAAGCTCCATTGTCTACTTTGGCATGGTTTTTATGGCTGGATACCCTTCCTAACACCAACCACTTTACAGAGTGGACTGGGTGCTTTTTACGTGGCATTAGCACTGTAGGCATAAATGTATACAAATTTAGGCAGCTATTTTATTGCAGATTCATTCCAAGGGGGATGTCTTGGACTGTGTTTTGAAGAAACAGGAATTATATAGAAGTGACTTACACTAAAAAGTTGATTTTATAGAAAATAAATTGAAATACAACATTCACAAATATAGCAATTCAGTATTATTTTTACAAGAATATTGTTATGAATGTTGTGAATTAAAGTTTGTGGCCATTTTAGTCTATTCATGGTCAAGGATAGAAACATGTTGAGAAATTATTACCATTCTGTGTGTAAAAAGCCAAAAGATTTGTGTTAGTGATCCTGTTTGAGTTGTTAGTTGTGAGTTTTCCTCGGGTTTCTAATAATGTTGTGTGATACCGTAAAGGTCAACTGTTGTTGAATAAAGTAGTAAGATAACTAGAAGTTTCACAAAGGTCCAGTGGTTTGCTTCACTTTACATTGCTTTCTAGTTCCAGTTGATATATAGGTCGTCTGATTCACTTCATTAAGGTCACAGTCAAAGTATAATATTAGCTCCATTTGATTATTTTTTGTATGTGTATATATGTATTAATGTGTGTGTGAGATTTCCCTCACCAGTTTGTATGTGTGTGTGTGTGCTTTGTCCTATTTTATTTTTTATTTTGGCATTTCTTGTGTTCTTGTACAAAGTATAACAATTACAGAGAGCTGCTGTATTTGCTGGTATTAAAAGATGCACCTTTGGCATAAGGCATATCTCTCTGTTTTACAAGGATATTTGGTGGAAAGAACAAACATAGTATGCTTCATTATACACCTATTGAGAAGTATTTTCAAGTGGTTTTACTGGGGAAAATATAGGATTTTGTGCATGCAAATACAATGTTGTGACAATATACTGGAATAAAGTATGAAACCATAAAGTTATTATAAATAGACTATGTTACATTGAAATACGGTTCTCCCATAAATGGTTTTCAACTTTTATCATCTCTTTCAAAGCAATTCTATAGTTGTTTAATATTTTGGTCAAGACAACTACCATAGAGGATGTAAACCTTTGGTCTATCTGTCTGTGATATTTTGTGTAACTATGATCAGTCATAAGGGTGTGGTGCGCCACTGATATGATTTTGTTGTCATTCAACCAATCTCCATTGTCTCTATTGACCCCCAAAATTCAATCAACTGATCTTATCAGTGAAGTTATCTCCCTTGATTGTTGCTTTCAGATATTAGACACTCCTGGAGGAAAGTTTTTCAATTCCCCTAAATTTAAATATATGCGACCCAACCATATTTATATTTAATATTTAAAATACCCACCTCGCATATTTTCCTTCCACCATAGTGTTTGATGCACAGCTGTTACAGTTTATTATTATTATTGGTTTCAGCTCAGAGCTGCGGCCATGCTGGGGCACCACCTTCAGAGAAAATGTTTGTAGAGTTCTGTGTCTTTCAACTTTCTCCATCTTAGCTTTGTAATGTTGAAAGAACTAATGCTAATAACATTTGTATTTTTTGTTTTGTGTAAAAGGCACCATGTAGAAAGCACCTGTGTCGGCACTACGTAAAAATACACCCACTGCACTCTTTAAAGTGTTAGGAAAGGCATCCAACCATAGAAATCATGCCAAAACATGACTGGAACCTAGTGCAGCCCTCCAGCTTGTCAGCTCCTGTCAAACTGTCCAACTCATGCCAGCATGGAAAACGAACAGTAAATAATGTTGATGTTTAAATATTTCATCATCATCATACATCTGTTTTCCATGCTGACATGGGTTGATTGGTTTGACAGGATCCAATGGGCTACAAGCTTGCATCAAGCTCCAATGTCAGCTTTGACATGGTTTCTATGGTTGGATGCCCTTCCTAATGCCAACCACTTTACAGAGTGTACTGGGTGCTTTTTATATGGCACCAGCATCAGTGAGGTTGCCAAGTACGTTGCAGGACATGACCCCTTGATTGAAGAGTATGTTGTGTGTAGGGAGGTGGCTTTATTTATGCCTGATATTGAGAGGCTAAAAGCATGACAGAGGGACAAGCACAGGTGTCTTGCAGTAAGGTAGATACATGACCACACTACATAAGAAGATAAAGATGGCGGTGATGACGTACTGGAGTCTACTCTTAAAAGTACAAGAAGTTTTAGAGAGAATACAGACAGTTGAGAGGAAAGTAACAGATGGTTAGAAAGTTGGGGGGGGGGGAGATTAGAGGAGAATGTGGTGAATGATGAACAAGGAAGGAGGTGTGGATGATGGGAAATATCAGTTCATAACCTGAAATTAATTCCATCACTTCAATTTTATTTTTGTCAACAATCACGTCATAGCAATAACTGCCTTCCTTATTTCCTCTTTTGTCAAAATTTGGGATTGGCAGAATCATGAAAATATTGGACAAAATACTTTGTGGTATTTATTGCAATTCTTTGACATTTCTGAGTTCAAATCCTTCTGGTGTTGATAAAATAAAGTACCTGTTGTGTACTGGTGTCAATATTGTTGGCCTTTTGCCCTAAATCAAAAACAAATATTTTCATTATTATTGTTGTTGTTGTTGTTATTTAAACCTAAGTCAGCCTTGATTCAGCAGCCCTTTTATCAGTGCTTTCTGACCATGCCCATCCTCCATTTTTCATAGGTATTGTGTATCTAGGAATACATTATCTCCTCCCTAATCAAGTGATTCTCAAATGGTGTGGTACAGATTTTTAAAACTATAATCTAAAGGTTTAGTAGATGGAAACTGAAAGAAGCTTGTGTGCATGTCTTTGTCCTGATATTGTGTGATAATTGTAAACAAGTGTCACTGTCACACAAGCGGTGTCATTCATTTCCAATATTTTGTGAAATCATGAGGAAATATTCTGTTACTTGGCAACAAGAATGGCATCCAACCATTGAAAATCTGCCATGAAGAATTCCATCTGATCCATGCAAGCATGGAAAAGTAGATGTTAAAATGATGATGGCAGGGTGGGATGATATCCTATCTGCCACAAATAAAAAACAAAGATTAAGAAGTATTATGAAAGAGTGTCAGGGTGGGGGAAGCACTTTTAGTACCAGGGAGGAAATACAAGTGCATAAGAACTTGCATCAATATTTGGCTGGAAATTAGTGAGTTTAATTACCTTAAATTACCCACACTCATTTAAATTCAGTTCGCTAAAAATTCAACACCCTTTATGCTCAAAATCATTTCAGATGTTTATCAACCCCCTTCGAAAGCCATATAGGCTCCCTGGGGTCACCTATTGACCACTTGGCCAACCCCCTGGTCTAAACTAACACGCTAAACTTAATTTTGAAAAGTAATGCCTGCATGCACATGTATAGATTCTGCCCTCACCTGCATGTCACCTATTCATTTTGACTTTCCTCTAGTGGCAGAGGGTTGCAGGGACACAGGGGCATTTCTTTGGGTGTAACATTTTAAAAGAAAAATATAATAAAGTAGTAATAAATAAAAAGAGTTTCCCTACAACACTTGCCTTGCCCTAGGGGCTGACAACTCACACTATGCCACTCCTTTAACCCTTTAGAATTTAGACAGGCCAGATCCAGCCTTTCACACCTACCCTACAGTGTCATTCTAAAGATAAACAATCACATCACCAACATCTCAAAGCTTCAAGATAATGCATAATTAATTCAAAAAGTTGTGAATAAATAAGTATTACATTTTGACTGAGTAATCTGAATGCTAAAGGGTTAAACAGATCTACTTCTTCTATTTCCCTCCAACCACCAACAACTTTTCATCCATATTTTTCTTTACATCAAGGACATTTATCCTGTACCTCTTCTTGGATCTCAAACTCATCCCATTACTGTTGCTGCTGATGTAAAAACCAAATCTTTTGCAATCCTCAACTCTTTACAACAGACATTTCAAACCCAGTCTCTTTCAAGCATCACTGTCTTCATACTTATCAGATCATCCAATCACTGCCTTCTCTCAACTATGTCATGTCCCTTCACATTCCACAACCAACACAAATAGGGATTCACTCAGTAGCTCAAGTAAACAGCATTGTCTGTTTTCAACACTTGGAGAAACTGGACAGCTTTTAGCCACAACCTAAAACTTCTGCAAAACCATCATCTGAAACATGAAGAACGGATGTCTTTGTGCTCTGTCCAACCCTCTTTCAAAAACTGCAGCTGACCACTTGGTTATAATGCCCGTATGTCCCTGGTCTATATGCCTGCCTGACCCCAGTCTTATGTCAAGTTGCCCCCGCTCCATATGTCAGTCTGTCCCTCCCCGGTCTTGCGTCAGGTTGTCCATCTATCAACGGTCTTATGCCTGGTGGCCCCTGGCCTATATGTCTCTCCCCTGGTGTCTTTTTCTGTCTATATATCTGTCTGTCCTTGGTCCATATGTCCGTCCGTACTCGGTCTATATGTCTCTTCCGTCAGACTAACAATCGCCTGTGTGCCAGTGCCACGTAAAAAGTACTCATGACGGTGCCACGTTAAAAGCACCCAGCACACACTGTAAGGTGGTTAGCGTTAAGAAGGGCATCCAGCCGCAAAAACCAAGCCAAATCAGACTGGAACCTGGTGCAGCTTCCCCACCCCCTGGCTTGCCAGCTCTGGTCAAACCATCCAACCCATGCCAGCATGGAAAACGGACGTTAAAGGAGGTTAATGAATGATGATGATCCTTGTCACTTGTCAAAAGGGTTTCAACAAATCTCCTTCTTTCCCCTTCGATAGACTCCTGCAGAGAAAGCCTCCTCGTTTACTGTCCTCTTAGTATCCAACTTCACACTTTACACACCAGTTGCATCTCCTTCACTCTCTCCACTACATTTAGGGAACCTAAACCCTAATTGTGAAAGCACAATCAGTTGCTTCAAACCAACAAGGCTCCCCTCAAACAATTCATCTCAGAAGAGTTATTATCCGTACCAAATTCTTCAATCATCTACTGCATGGATATATCTCAAGATTTGGAAACCTGTTATGACATGACCCATTCCAAGAAAGGCAATTCTTCTAAACCTTCCAACTATCATCTTATTGTTTGTATTTCCAGCATCTCAAAAGTGATGAGACAGCCATTAACCTTCTCCAACATCTTGAATCTCATCATAGTACTTTGATTTTACTGGACACCTACTTTTTTATGTCATTAGTGGAACCTCTCCATCAAGATGTTGTTGTTGCACTTGATACAACACCATCATCATTGTCATTTAACAGCCATCTTCCTGCATATCGTTCAACTGTAAATGATAAGAGGTGAACCTCCTAGCAAAGGTTAATCACCTGTATGCTCCAACAACATCTTGTCTCTTGTGTGTTGATGAGTCTCTCTCTCTTTCTCTCTCTCTCTCTCTCTCTCTCTCTCAACTCTGGTGTGTTCCAAGATTTGGTTTTATCCCCTACATCCTGCCCCTTATATGACAACAGCCTACTGTATTTGATGGCACAAAAGTTACATTCCCATTTCAGGAAAATATGTTTTTTGCATTAAAACAGAGACAAAATTTGATTATGGATGGCCTAACTTTGCATGGAGGACTCTGGGGTGGTTCTCCAAGACATTGGGGGGGGGGGGCAAATCTGCACTGTCTCTAATGAATGATGATCTCAAAAACATTATTCAATGAGGAATGGTGGTCATGCCAATGTTGTCTACTTCAATACTACAAAGACATTTCTCATTAGACAACAATACACAACTAGAATCTTCAAGGTCACTACAAATGCTAGAGCTCACTCACCATCTCGGAGGATTTCACCATTTCTCAGCATAGCAAAGACTTTCAGGAGATACTTCAGTCCTAAATTAACTACTATTTACTAATTATCATAAAAGCTTAAGGGAGACATTCAAAGGAGTATTACTCCTATCTCTTGGATGGTGTTGGTTGCTATATGTAGAGATGTACTGTGGTGGTGGCGGCGGTGGTGGTGGTGGTGGCGGTGGCGGTGGTGGCGGTGGCGGTGGTGGTGAATCTCCGTCGTTTGGTGATGAGGTTTCAGTTGTTTGATAATCCAAATTACCTTCTCCTAAATTAATGTAAGCTGCTGAGTACTCCACAGACAGGCACCCTGAATGCAAGTTGAAGACAGAATCAGCCAGACACAGGACCAAGGTTGTCTTTTGAATTACAGGTATAATTTACCTGATAGGCTTCTATGCAGTTTCCATCTCCCCAATTTCACTCACAAGGTTTGGGTTGACCCAAGGCTATAGAAAATGACATTTGCCAAAGATGCCATGCTGTGAGATTGAACCTGGGACCTTATTGTTGCAAAGCAAACTTCTTAACCATTCAGCCATACGTACCTACATGTGGATGATGTCTTTGACTGCATCTAAAGAAAAGTCACTTGACAGAATGGTCTGAAGTCATTCACAAGCACCTCCAACCTGCTGTGTCCTCTCTTTCATATCTCTCCTGCTACAACTCTGGCCTCTGCTCCTCTAAACTGGCTACTCTTGTACCACCTTCACTAAGGCTCTGTCCTACTCTTCTCACCCGTATTCTTCTGTCCATCACCCAAGCCCCACCCTAACCATTTCAACCAGTTCTTTCCCTCTCTCACCTCATCAAAAGGAAATATTATTTAACAATGTTAATCTCACTGGTGTTGGACAACCCCCTGCAAACCTCATGGCCACAGTTCCTTCTTCCAAACAAAACTAATAATAATAAAGATGGTTGGTGGGATGAAGAACCTTTGTTTTCATAAGAGTGTACACCTTCACCAATTCTCTCTCTCTTTCTAGCTAGGGAAGCCATCTATCTCCTCCTCTTCAGCATCGTACCTGTTCCCATCCCGTTATCATAATTTGACCTCCCTCAATACTGCACTCACTCAATTGAGGGGTTCTCTCTTGTGAGTTACTTGGTGACCCTAGTAGTGCTGGTGTCACTAATAAAAGCCCCCAGTTAGTTCTCTCCGTGCCATGAGGCACATAGGGCCGCAACACAATCTCTCCAACCAGCTCTGTTTTCTGCTACTGTTCTGATCTCATTCCACCCTTCTTGTATCCTTTCCTTATCAATGGCTCTTTTCTCCTCAGGCTGTTACTTTAGTGCCACCATACAATCGCTTTCTCAATCTTGTCCGAGGATGCATTACACTCTGTAAATTGGTAGAAACCATATTGAAGCAGACATTGAAATTTGGCATAGCAGTCTGACTTGTTGATTCCTATTGAACCATCCAACCCATGCCAGCATGGAAAAACGGACGTGATCATGATTGTTTGAAGTGGATCTTCTTTTCAAGTATGGAATGTAGTTAAAGGGTTCCTCATTCCTGCTCAATTGTTTATAAGATGGGAGTTAATATTATTAAGTTGGAAACGGTAAGGAGATGATGTCTTTCTTCCAATTCGAGATCAAAACTTGCAGTTGTTAGTAAAAGAAATGTTGGAATAGAATAAACTTAGCTGTAGTTAAGGTGGAATAAATTCTTAGATATAGTGTGATGAGAAGAACCATTATTACCAGCAGACGACATGTTACAGCTATCGGAATAAACGTTTCGCGGCATTTCTTTTTGTATATTCTGAGTTCGATTCCAACCGAGATTAACTTTGTTTTCACCCTTCGGGTGGGGGTGGGGGTCAATAAAATAATAAAGTATCAGAAGTCGGTTACATCGACCCCAAAAAGGATGAAAGGTAAAATCAACCACGGCAGAATTTGAACCCAGAACGTAAAGTACCAGAAGAAATGCTGCCTAACCATTTTGTCCTACGTATAATAATACCAACACGTTCGTTTTTATTTAGATAGGTCGGGTGTAATTTAAAGGAGATTTGGCTGCTATGTCTAGAAGGTCGAACGACTGTCTAGAAGTTTCCGCCTTATCACAGTAGTAAGTGAAAGCTATTAATCGTGTGTGGTGGTGGTGGTGGTGATGTTTAAATGGTAATAACATAATTAGAAGTGGTGACGGTGGTGGAAAAGAGCAACACAAATAATATCAGCAGCCAACCACACCATCTGCTTTAATAACTTCACATTACGTTTGTTCCCCCCCTCTTTGTACAGACGACTATATATATAATATATAATATATATATATATATATTTATATTTATATTTTATTAATGTTAGCAGAAGCAACAGAGTTACTCAAGGGCTGAGAGTTACGTGCGACCTATATATATATATATATATTATAATAATAATAATAATAATGGTTTCTGATTTAGGCACAAGGCCAGCCATTTTGGGGGAGGGGTTTTAGTCGATTACATCGACCCCAGTGTTAAACTGGTACTTATTTTATTGAACTCGGAAGGATGAAAGGCAAAGTCGACCTCCGGCGGAATTTGAATTCATAACGTAAAGTCGGAAGAATTGCCACTAAGCATTTCTCCCGGCAGGGTAATGACTCCGCCAGCTCCCCACCTTGAACACTACACATAACAATTCCCAAGGTAATAGAAATTCCAGTACAACGCTGGGTTTGGGAAGCAAATACCATAGAATATTCAATAGGCACAATTCCCGGCTTACATTTTCCACAACCTGAAACCTAGCGCAAATCATAGCAGCACACAATGCGAGAGAAACTATCTTACTGTTAAAGGGCCAATGTAAATAATAGACTAGACAGGACAAATGACCCTAACAACGGGAATATTGATAATGATAACTCGGGTGATAGGATCGGAATAATTAATAACCAAAGGGACTCGAACAATAACATGTAAATTGGGGGGGGGGGATAGCACTACAGGAAGGGCCAGCAGTTCCGGGGAGACAACTACAACACAAGCCTATACCACTACAAGACAGGGCAGGAAAGTCGCTGGAAATAGCAGCTCACAAACCCCTATGGATAGAAAGTATAGGAAAAATAGTAGATCGATAGGAATGGGAGCATCAGAGACAAATAATAGGAACCACAACATCGGAGGAAATAGGAACAGGAAATCAAGTCTCTGCAATTGTACTATGGATAAAATCTGCGCCTTGGACTCTAGATGTTTGACGAAGAACTTAGTGTATTGATACAAAATCATATCCAAGGGAAGGACATACTTCTATATAGGGCGACCTCACTATATTTCAAGCAAAACTCGCAAATCATTTAAATTCATTTAGTTATAGGAATAAAATGAACAACATGAGCTTAAGCAGGCTAATCTGGTCCGTTAAAGATAGAAACGATAGCTTTACTCCAAAATGGGAGATAATTAGTACGGTTAAATTGTATAGAACAGGGGAAATAGATGTGAATTATGTATAGAAGAAATGTACCAAATCTTTACATCACAACACAAATTACTAAATAATAGACTTGAACAGGCTTTAAGATACTTACACAAACATGCCAAAACTTTAAAGAAATTTAATACACAATAGGCACAGGTGTGGCTGTGTGGTAAGAAGCTTGCTTCCTAACCACATGGTTCCGGGTTCAGTCTCACTGCATGGCACCTTGGGCAAGT
>JAOPUL010004099.1:7331054-7341800 GCA_027564515.1 Octopus rubescens | reverse complement strand
CTCTCTCTCTCTCTCTCTCTCTCTCTCTCTCTCTCTCTCTCTCTCTCTCTCTCTCTCTCACTCTCTCTCTCTCTCTCACTCTCTCTCTCACTCTCTCTCTTTCTCTGTGTGTGTCTTTGTAATATTTCATTATGTATATTTTGCCTATATGTGTCTGCACATATATGTACATCTAAGTGAACAGATGTCTCTCTCTCTTGTGCAAAGATGTGTTTCTGCCTTTAATAAGTGTATGTACGAGTGAGAACACATTGGAAAATACCTGTGTTGTGCAGCTGTTATTGACTCACGCACACAGTTTGTGGCTGTGTTTGTCTAAATATTAACTCACACAACAGACTTGTGTTTGTTTTCTGGTGCCAGAAACTTCTTGGAATGAAAGTTCCTATTTGTTAAAACAAAGACTATTATGAAAGTGTGTATACTTTCACACATGTGCAATCTCCTCTGCATAAATACACACACTTGTGTTTGTAAATGGAATTTGTAGAAGTATTTAACAAACAGCCAGTTGCTTCCTTCCATCCTCACTTGTGACATCAGTTGTTTTTCTTTCCAATGTTTTAGGTGAGGATGGTGTAAATGTGTTTCCTTTTTCTCCAAAGACACTGGAAATCTAATGCAGAGATGTGGCCAAGAAGCTTGCTTCCTAATCACTGTGTGGTCTCAGGTTCAATCCCACTGCACAGCACCTTGGGGATGGGCTGACCAAAACCTTGTGAGTGGATTTGATAGATAGAAACTGAAAGAAGCCCATCATATATATATGTATGTGTGTGCATGTGTGTGTATAATATATATGTGTACATGTGTACCTTTGTGTTGACTAAAATGTGATAGCTGTAAATGAGTATCACTGTTACACAAGCAGTGTTGTTTGTTTCCAGTCTTCCATGAAAAACCTGTCTGGCCATGGGGAAAATATTACTACTTTGCTCGGTAACAGGATGAGGGTTGGCAACAGGAAGGGCATCCAGCTGCCATTGCTGCAGCATCAAGCAAAACCTTATTTGTTTCCTTCAGTTCAATATATCTGTTTCTGTTTTTTTTTCTTCTTTTTTTTTTGCAAACCATTTTCATTACCTGATTTGTTCACAATTAAATCCTCATTAATCTATGTCATCAGTGTTTATTGATATAACCATGAATGACTTGTTCCTCTTTCATCTCTTCCTATCTTCAACACATGTATGAAACCAGTTTTTCTGACCTACTTGTCTCTGCCGAAAATCTTCCATTGTTCTCCTGCAGCTTGTTTAAAATCAAACAAACAGAATGGAGAGAGTTTTGCTTGTTTACAGCCATAAAATTGTTATGTTGTATTTTTTTTTTTAATGTTATTATAATAATGACATTGTTATTGTTGTTTTTGTTGTTGTTGTTGCTGCCATTGTCATTTTCCTGTTGATATTATCTTAAATAGTTTTTTTTACTTCAATTTCTACAAAACACTATTTTCCAAAATCCTCCCACCCCACTGCTCTTATTTTTTTCCTTTTTTTTTTTTCCTTGTGAAAAGACCAAATTATTAACTCCTTCAATTATTCCATAACCTCATCCAGTCATCCATTCTAACCCCCACACACACCATAAAAAGGGCTGATGTGCTCTGCCTTTCAGGAAGCACAAAATAACACAGGGTGTGGCAAAAAGTCTCCCATATTTTCAGAGTTATTGGTGTGGCACATGTGGTAAGAGTGTCTTTCATGTAGTGAATGTTTGACTGTTTTTTATTTTAGTTGCAATCAGGGTTTGGCTCAGTGCACACCATGTTTATAAAGAATCTGGGAATCTGGGAGGGTTTGTTGAAGACCAAAAGGGTAATGAAAGAACTTGGATTTATTGTTTATCAGGGTTCATTCTTCAACTCTAATTAAATAGATGACCGTAAAAGGTACTCTGTGTGTGTGTGTGCATGTGTGTGTGTGTGTGTGTGTGTGTGTGTGTGTGGTAATACTTCAACAATTAGCAAAGCACTCGATCAGTAAAGAGAGCAAAGATAATATATATATCTTTTTCTTTTCAAGGCGGTGCCCCAGCATGGCCTCAGTCTGAAAACTGAAACAAGTACAATATTGATGTTGTACTTTTTTCTCTGTTGGAAATTTTAAACTTTCAAAAAACAAAAACCCATTTCTTGTAAAATAGATTTCCCATATTACATTTTGAACATTTCCATTTCCATCTGTCTTGGTAATCTCGATGGATTACCAATCAATGAATAAACATAATATTCTGGTCATTTCATTTGTTAGTACCTAACAAAATGAAACATTAAGACACTTTTCTTTTTCATTAACCATTTTCATTACCATATTTCTGTTGAAATCCACTTCCTTTCTTTTAATTAATTTTGAAAATAATGACAAATTTATTGATATAACTTTGTTATTGTTAAACTGATGTTTGAAACATAAATCAAACATGAAATTTTGATGGAAGGTTTTAATTTAGATCACTTTAAAACAGGAAGTTTCTAGAATAATACAATTTTAGGTGAGTTACAGAACTTGTAGATTGATAAGTTTTTTTTTGTTACTATATTTCTGTTAAAACTGCTTTTGCTTCAACAAATTTTGAAAATAATGAAGAATTTAGTGAAATTAACCTGAAAATCTGATGGAAGTTTTTTGTTAGAACCCTTTATTTGAATCATGGAAATTTTATCAAAGAACTTGGTACCAAAAGGATTGATGTGTTAAGCTTATTTGGTGAATTTTGTTCCTTCTCTGTTCTCTTCATTCTGTTTACACATACACAATTATTGATTTCAAATTTTGACACAAGGCCAGCAATTTCAGGAGCAGGGTTATTAAGTCACTTACATCAACCCCAGTACTCAACTGGTACTTATTTTATCAACTCCCAAAAGAATAACAGGCAAAGTCATCAACCTTGATGGGATTTGAACTCAGAATGTAAAGACAGACAAAATGCTGCTAAGTCTTTTACTCGGTTGCATGCTAACAATTCTGCCAATGCACCACTTTACACACTTTTAGAATTATTAAATAAGAGTAGAAAAATAAGAAAAAATGTTGCATTGGACTAAATTCTTTCAAGTGTTTATCTTTGTGTTGACATTGTTTCATTTCTAATAATATCAGATTTACATTCATACTTAAGTGAAAAAAATACTTGCTAGAAATGTGTTGCTCTGCCAGTTTGTGTAACATTTAAGAAGATTTGATAGCAGCACACTTTCAAACCCTCTTCAAAAAAAGTGTTCCAAAGTGTGCTCTTGTGTCTGTGTCTAATGCCCTCTTAATGGTCAAGTTCTTCTGCCATCTCAATTCTTAAGACTTGTGTCTCGCTGCTTAAACAATTAAAATTTCATTGAGACAAAGTCCAGCTTATATAACCCAGACTCTTCACAACAAGTTCTGTGTTGTCATACTTTTATTCAGTGAAAAGAAAAAAAAATTAATTTCTTATTAATTAGCACCGTTGTATATTGAAATAACCCACATTGCCGATTGTCCAGTTACTGCAGTATTTATCCTGAGATAGCGACTCTTATGGAATTGCTGGGTTTAAAAACAAATAAATATCAGAGAGAGACAAAAATTTGTCAGACCAGCTGCAATCAACCATTTTGGATTTTTGTTGCTGTTATTGGTTTTAAAGTTTGGCAAAAGGCCAGCAATTTTGCAGTTAAGTTGATTACATTGACCCCAGGGCTCAACTGGTACTTCTTTTATCAACCCCAAAAGGATGAAAGGCAAAGTCAGCCTTGGTAGAATTTGAACTTAGAATGTAAACACGCACGAAATGCCACAAAGAATTTTACCTAGCGGCTAACAATTCTTCTAGCTTGCCGCCTTTTTTTTTTGTTATTGTTATTGATAACACCTAGAAGAAGGTGCTTCCTTTCCACTCACCTTAGGTGAATGGAGCTTTGACCAGGAAGAACTGATGTCATCAGGTGTTTCGACCCTGAACCATAACATTTACCCATCCAGTGACATGCTTAGATAAGAATTCATCATCTCTGACATAGTAAAAATTGATTAACACAAGCAGTAACAGTCCTATTGACAGTGTCTATACATTATGTATGATACATAGATGCCTATTTTAATTAAATCCTGTTTCAATGGTGTATATTGGATCATCATACATTATTTTATTTAAGAAATTAGTTTGTTTATTGTTTTATTTAAGAAATTATTAAGATTGTTAATTTTGCCAGTTTTATTATCATATAATGGAGATTAAAAAAAATTTGAGTCAGAAATTATGCATCTTATCCCCCCCCCCCTACAAAAATGTCAAATACTTGTTGTCATAATCATCTTCTTCCCTTTCATCATTATCATTGTTGTTGAGGTTCTTTCAATGCAAATTCAGTTTCTGTGTGTGTGTGTGTGTGTGTGTGTTGTAAATTTACAATGCAAGCAATTTATTTAACAGATCTCTAGCTTTGCTGTACAAACAAATGGACCCAGTTGTTTGACTGTTGTTAGGGCTCTGGTCTCTTTCTAGACTCAACTGAAGAAACATTTGACTAGTTTCACCTGGTCATTACCAGCTCATCAGCAATATTTACTTCATGCCATTCAACATTTACAACTTATCCACTCTGCACACACACACACACACACACACACACACACACACACAGAGTATTTTAGTTAATATGCAGCAGTACCAATGGCTATTGATATGCAAATAAGTAAAAGCACTGCATTATCATAAAGAGTTGTAAGTTACTCACTCTCTCTCTCCCTCTCTCTCTCTCGGTAGAAAAAAGAAAATAAACAAAACAACCTTTGGTCATTAATAGCAATTGAGTCATGACCTGGTGAAACTAGTTGTTCTCTTTCAGTTCATTCTATAGAGAGAGAGTCCATTGGTGTAACCATCGAGTCTTATTGCATGCACAGACATACATTGATGTCAATTTACAATAAAAATCAGAAAAGCATAAATCTTGCATATAGTTTGTAGTTTAATTCAGCTCAACAGCTGTTTCATTAGCCATAAACATCATTAATTCTATAATTTCATAATTGAGATGCCTAATTAGTTAATTTAATTAATTTAAAAACAGTGTTTACCTAAATAATCAGGAGTATTATAATTTGAGTAAATATGGCTTTTAAATTGATTTAAATCATGTGTCTTAATTACATAACCATGGAATTGATGATGTTTATTGCTAATGAAACAGCTGTTGAGTATAATTAAATTATAAAGTATATGTGAAATCTATGCTTTTCTGCTTATTCTGCTCTGTTGCTCTTTGAGCTCATTTTAGCTGAAAACATGCAAGTCGTTAGTCTCACTTGAATTTACTACAATGTAAGAATGTGTTGAAGCTTAACGAACTATTATTAATTAAGCTCTTATATTACCATGGATATGTATTTTTATGCATCAATTGTGTCTATATCGATAGATGTCTGTTTATATAGTTCCTTTTTAAAATGTATAATGAATACATGTACAAAATAGAGTCCATTATGAATGAAACTCTCATTGAAATGCATCATTATGTAACATGATATCACAAGAAAGGAGACCAATGGTGTGTTAGTGAAGACCAATGGTGTGTTAGTGAAGACATATGGCCTAATGGTTAGGCTGTTGCACTCACAATCATAAGATCATGGTTTTGATTCCCAGAACAAGTGGGGTGCTTTGTGTTTTTAACCAAAACACTTCATTTCATATTACTCCAGTCTACTCAGCTGTAAATAAATTCCAGCAATAACTGGGAAGTTAACCATGTGAAGGACTGGTGTCTCATTCAGGAGAAGGGAGTGTTGTGATGTTCATCACTTATATGGAAACCATGAAAACTGGGTTAATCTGTGAGGTTAAGGGCTCATAAGGACAAACAGGTCTATGGTGTGTTAACATTTCCTGCAGAATCTACACCATTAGATAATCTACTCCCTATGTAGAAGTAAGTGTTTCTCCTTCACTCTCTCTCTCTCTCTCTCTCTCTCTCTCCCTCTCTCTTTCTTTCTCTCTCACGTACCAACCTCCACACAATATGTTCCTCTCCCTCTTGACTCTCTTCCTAATACTCTTTCCCTCTACCTATTCCCACTCATTACATTCACCCCTCACCCCTCTCCTAATCTCGTGAACTCACCCATCCTTTCATTGTCTCCAGTTCCCTGGTTCACTTCACTATATACACCACCCTGTGATTTAGATGAACAGCTCCCATCCACCACTATTTCCTAGTCCCATCTTCTTCACCCTGCCCCCCCCCCCACCTGAAGCAGCCATGTTTCCCTTCTAAATCAAGACTCCTTTTTTTCTGTCCCTCAATACTACTCCCCCCTCTCTTATTTGAAGGGTCTTGTCTTGCAAGCAAGTTATTTGGTGACCTCACTGCTGCTTGTGCCAGATAAAAAAAGCACCCAGTACACTCTGTAAAATAAATAGTTGACATTAGGAAGGGCATCCAGCCATAGAAACCCTGCCAAAGTACACAGCAGGGATTAGTGCAGTCTTCTGACTTGCCATCTGCTGATAAACTGTCCAACCCATGCCAGCATGGAAAACGGATGTTTAAATGACTATGATTATGATTGACATATATGTGTGTATATATATATATATATTATCATCATCATCAACATTTAATGTCCCCTTTTCCATGCTGGCATGGGTTGAATGGTTTGAGAAGAACAGATGACCTACAGAGTGTACTGGGTGCCTTATGTACATATGCGTGTGTGTGTGTGTGTATATATATATATATATTTGTAGAAAATCTGCCTTAGCAAATTGCATTTGATCTGTGCAAGCATGAAAAAATGGACATTAAATGATGATTCTTTGTATTTATGCTATGTATATCCTAATAGATTTTAGGTTTTCACAATGCTTTATCTGTGTGAATCAAAAAGCAAGTAAAAATAATGTCTTCCCACGAGTTTGACACTAATGCACTGAGAGAGAGAGAGAGAGAGAGAGAGAGAGCACAATATTGAAACACAACACATGCAAACATACACACACACACACACACACACACACACACTCTGGCACCTACACAGACATTTAAAAGCAAAAGTATAAAGAGTCAAACAATCTATTTATATTTTCGAATATCAATTTATCTATATGCTAAGTATACATTTATCTAGCCAGGTTCACACACACACACACACACATCTCTAAATCAATTTCTTAGGACTGGTTTCTGTGTGTGTGTGTGTGTGTGTGTGTGTGTGTGTGCGTGTGTGCACTTCCAAAGATAAATTAGAATTTAACAATCTCAATCTTGCAAACTTGTAACTAAGCAATTACTAAGTAGTGACTCTATGCCAAAGCATCTCTGAATAAAGATTAAAGCTTAATATTTCTGTATGGATTAATCTTGGCTAATTCACTATCTACAACTTATTTGTTTGTTGTTGTTTTTTCTTTCTTTCTTTCCTAAATACAGCTCTTCAGCTGTTGACAAAACTTCAATATGGATTTTTAACTTAGCGTTGTTGTTGTTGTTGTTGTTGTTGTTGTTGTCGTTGACACATACATAATCAACTTGGTAAATATTGTCATTGCTAAAACGTCAAAAAGATATTGTGAAAGCTTATAAAACCTTTACACTGTAAAGGTGATTGATATGGATTGAGTATGGGTGGAGGTGGTGATGGTGATGGTGGTGGAGGTGCAGTGGTGGTGGTGGTAGTGATGACGATGATGATGGGGACAGTGGAGATGGTGTTGGAACAGATGCTTTATGGCTTATAATTGCTGATACCTTAAATTTCTGTGTGACAAAGTTTTCTCTTAAAGCAGATCTTTGATGTGAATATATGTTAATGTGTTTGTGTATCTATTTCTCCATCCATCTATTTATGTATGGATATATATATATATATATACTGTTTTGTCTTTCCTGACACTGCTAACTAAATCTTTTGCAGGTTTATTGTTGTCCTTAAATATACCATATTGGATTTATTAGTTTTATATGCTTGTAATTATTGCTTTCATATATACACATCATCATCATCATCATCATTGTCATTGTCATTTAAGGTCGTTATTTCATGCTGGCATGGGTTGGATGGTGGTTTCACAGGGTCCAAGAATCCAGAGGACTGAATTGAACTCCAACATCTGGCATTGAATCTAGTTAAATGCTCCTCCTAATGTCAATCACTTTTACAAAGTGTTCCAGATGCTTGTGTGTGTGTGTGTGTGTGTGTGTGTGTGGCACTGGTGCTACTCACTAGCACCAGTGCAACACAAAAAACTGAGTAACTTGCAAGAGAAGGCACCTTGTGGGTGGAGGCTTTGAATGAGGTGGTTTTATGCCAAGTGATGAGAGGTTAAGATATGGTAGACAGGAATCGGTGTCTTGCTGTAGAAGTCTACTCAAGTAGTGAAGTTATAATAAGTAAATGAAACGATTTAGTATTTTTTGTAGAAACTATAAAAATTGATAAATAAACTTGTTAACAGCTGAAAACTATTTGATTTAATCAGAAATGTTTTTGTGTCTGTCAAACACTTATTTATTATAAATAATGAATTTATTATATTCATGTTTATTTGAAAGCATATTTTGATTACTTTTTGAATGTAGATGAAAATGTTATGAGATTATATGGGTTTTAGCCATTAAGTAATTGCAAATATTTTAAAAGCTATAGATAATAATATATTAATTTATGAGGACACAAAATTATAAATTTTGAGCATTTGTTCAAGAATGGAGCATTTATGGAACAATATATAAATCTTCTGTGAGAGGAAAAGATTAGAGCCATTGTTCCTTTGTTTATAGGGTTTCACATGTTATTGTGTCTTCCAAATAATTTTATAATCCCTAACCCTTTTGAAACCAATCTACATGAGACTACCCCTAATTCTATAACACAGACTTCCTGTTTTTAAAGTGATTTAAATTAATCCTTCCATCAAAATTTTAAGGTTATTTCTGAACACCAGATAAATAATAAAGACAAAACTATTTTACTAAATTCTTCTTCATTATTTTCAAAATTAATTCAAACAAAGCAGTGTATTTCATCAGTTCAAAGGTGCCATTCTAATCCCCTAAAGACTCAAAGAAAAAGCATTTAGGAGGTTAATATGTGATGTTAGATTTAGTTTTAAACATATGCACCTTCATATTGTTATAGTTAAGGATTGGGTTAAGGATGTCCACCTTCATCATATATTACTAATTAAATGAATAAATGTCTTTTGTGAAGGCTCGTTAGCGAAGAAGTTATTAACAATGGTTGCAGAAAAATTTAAGTGTCTGGATTAAAACAGAGACCAGATTATCAGCTGCACTAGAAAATCCTCACAATAACCAGTGATAATGGGACTTTGTTTTATACCAGATATATCTGAACATTAGTGAGTTACTGTGTACCAGTTGATGTGGAGACATGGTATTTATGTAAAATAATAACCGGTGTGGTTATTATTGCTAAGTTAGGTCATATTCTTTATTGTGTGATAGAAACACATTACTCACTGTTCATTATGATTTAACGAGTCCATCCCTGTCAGAGCAACACACTCTGATTGAGATGATTCATAGTTAATTATCATGAATTAGTATTATTATCATTAGCATGCCGGGAGAAATGCTTAGTGGCAATTTTTCCGACTTTACGTTCTGAGTTCAAATGCCACCGGGGTCAACTTTGGCTTTCATCCTTCTGGGGGGTCAATAAAGTAAGTACCAGTTACAAACTGGGGTCGATAAAATCAACTACTCCCCTCCCCCAAAATTTCAGGCCTTCGTGCCTAGTATAGAAAGGATATTATATAGATATACTTTGTGTTGGGCCATCAATTCCTTAATGAAGTTGTAAAGGCACATTTGTGACGTCCGGTGGGTATTTTTCTAGACCCGGTGGAGACACTGCCCCCCTCTATCTCCCTCTCCCTCTCTGATTACAATGGATTTGGTCCATAAGAAAGTCAAATACACTGTAAAGAGAAAGAAAACTCCACCCCAGTACATAACTGGTATTTTATTAAACTCTGAAAGGGTTTAAAGGCAAAGTTGACCAAGGCAAGATTTGAACTCAGAACATAGAGTACTAGTAGTAGTAGTATGGGGACATGCGTTGTACCAGCGCGTTGCTGCCTTCACCATTTGTTGGTGATTCGCTACTACTCTTGGTGGATGATTCCTTTGCATCCCTCAGGGTACAACCCCCTCCCCGAAAATTGCTGGCCTTGTGCCAAAATTTGAAACCAATATCTACATTGGAATTGGTTTACCTCATCATCAGGTGTCTTATTCCTGGATATGTTTCAAAGTCAAACTAGGACCTTTTATTTCTAGATTAATGATAATAAGTTCGTTAGTACTAAATTAACGATAGAAAAGTCATTAGTACTCGTAGTTTAGAAATAAATGTTCCTTGTCTGTGACTCTGTCCTACACATCCAGGAGTAAAATATCTGGGGATAATCAGGGGTCAAACTGATCCAGACATAGTGTAGATGTAGATATTGGTTTCAAATTTTGGCACAAGGCCAGCAATTTTGAAGGAGGGGGGCAAGTCAATTATATCAACTCAAATGCTCAACTGGTACTTATTTTATTGACCCTGAAAGGATGAAATGCTAAATCGACCTCGGTGGAATTTGAACTCAGAACGTAAAGACAGACAGAATGCTGCTAAGCATTTTGTCCAGCATGCTAACAATTCTGCCAGCTCGCTGCCTTCTTCTTCTTCTTCCAAAGTTTAAAATCCGGTTTTGTCCCCGTGAACAGGGGTGGCCGGATTCACCTCACACTCG
>JAOPUL010004099.1:7281565-7294531 GCA_027564515.1 Octopus rubescens | reverse complement strand
TGGACTCTCGACGCTACTGCAGACCGGGGCCAGTCCGACTTAAGGACCGGGATACACGGCATATAGGCCAGGGGGGGGGGGACAGACTGGCATAGGGACCAGGAAAATAGATTATTAAATTTTTTTTAAGAATTTCAAAAAAAAAAAAAAGCGGATCATAGTTGGCCAAGTTGGTAAGTTATTAGAATTCTAGGTGAAAGGTCAACATTCTGTATCTTATTATCATTCTTAAGTCTCTTAGTTATAAATAGGTACCATGTGTAGGCACAGTGCCCTGCTCTATCATTTCATGTGTTTTATTACCTTATAGAAGTGAGTGAGTTCCATGCCATTTCTTGGCCATTAATTAGGTAATGAAAAACATCTTCAAGATAACCTAAAATTAGCATAATATCCAGGAATTTTGTGCCTTTATGACAATTTCAACAGAATCAACCGTTTTGATACCAACCTTTCTAAGACTGCCTTTGATTCTATGAGACACACTTTTTTGTTTTAAAATGATCAAAATTAAAACCTTCCATCAAAATGTTATGTTTAATTAATCACCAATACAAAGTTATTTTACTAGATTCTTCATTATTTTCAAAATTAATGATGATGAAAGGCAATGGTATTTCAGTAGGAATGTGGTAACAAATGGGTTAAGGATTATTATTATATTTTAGAATTGGTAATATTGCTGTTTCTTCAAATTTAGATAAAACAGTCAAAAACTATATCAAAATCTCATTAAAAAACAAATGTAGATGTTTTTAAATGGTTAGCAACCACAAAGAAGAAATTATTAGGATCAAAAACTGAAATAAATTTAGACCAAGGCTACAGAATTAAAGAACTAAGGTAAATTTGGTGAGGATTAAAAAAGAAGTTTATAAGATGATGTTAATGTTGTTAGTGATGTAGTGATGTTCATGGCAATGTAATGATGTTTATGAGAAATAGGAAATAAATGATTGTTGGTGATTGTGGGTTTGAATTGCTTTTTTTTTATTTTCCTTCCATCTTTAGGCTGTTGATATCAAACAAATATATGATAAATTCCCCGAAAAGAAAGGTGGTTTGAAGGAATTATATGATAAAGGGCCTCAATCGGCATTTTTCTTAGTTAAATTTTGGGTAAGTTTTTATTGCTTTTGTTTATTTCTTCTGGAAGGAAAATTCTGTGTATATTATTTATATTTACACACACACATATATATATATAGTTGTGTATGTGTGTATAGTTGACACACTATGTAAGTTA
Organism: Octopus rubescens; assembly: GCA_027564515.1. NCBI lineage: Eukaryota > Metazoa > Mollusca > Cephalopoda > Octopoda > Octopodidae > Octopus > Octopus rubescens. The sequence goes on along the minus strand of JAOPUL010004099.1, from coordinate 7,293,285 downwards.
GTAAGCATGTTTATGCATATCTATATATTCCTACAATTTGGTTTTAGAAAATAAATTCTTGTAACAGACATCTTCTAACCTTTAGAAAATAAATCAATTATTTTTTTTAACCTCAATAACTTGAATTCTATTGTATAATAATATATAATATTTTGTTGTATAGAGTAGAAGATATATAAATCCTGATTTCATGTCTGATAGGACCAACATTGTTTACTCTTGTATATAATCTATAAATATTTGTTATATACAAATAAACATAACATAATTTCAAAGTCTGTTTTGACACACTTGAGTAGGCAAGCATGCCTTTACCTGCACAACATGCTGGCCAGTCAATACAGTCCTTTGTCATTTCTTGTATGAGGGTAACAGCTTCACATTTGTCTTCCCCCACTTTCTCCTCCCAAGTCTTCCTCTTCCAAAGGTTCCATTTACTTCAAGTATGCATCACATCTTTACACAGACACCCACCCACCCCAACACATTCTTCTCTTTTTTACATTTGATTCCTTTTATGTTCACTTTTTTATCTCAGTTCATTTGTGCTTTCTCATTCATTCACACAAATATTACACCTCTAGCAGAGTATGTGTCACACACACACTATCTCTCTCTCTCTCTCTTTCTCTCTTTATATATATATAAATTGCAGAAAACCCTAAGAAGACAACTGACTAAGTTTTTTTTCTTTCTTGTTATACCTGTATTTTCATCATTGGTGCCTCATTTCTCATGTGTCTGTCTGTGTATATTATGTATATACACTAATTTTATAAATTCCTTTTTATTTTATTTTCAGGCTGATCTGAATACAAATGGCCAAGATGATGCTAGAGCATTTTATGGTGTTTCTAGTCAGTAAGTAACCATTATTCACACTGGAACAATGATAAACATATCAGGGACTTGATGCCAATGGCCAACTTTTCAGGTCCAGGAAAATATAAAGAAAAATGTTACCATGGAAACAAAAATCTTGCAATAAAAACACAAAAATACTGTTTCGACCCTAGAATCTTTAACCCTATTTAATAGATAACAATTTATTGGAGACCGTGCTGGTCCCACATAAAAAGCACTTGTGCCAGTGCCACATAGAGGCGCTTGTGTCGGTGGCACGTTAAAAGCACCCAGCACATACTGTGAAGGGTTGGAGTTAGGAAGGGCATCCAGCCATAGAAACTAAGCCAAATCAGACTGGAACCTGGTACAGCCCTCCAGCTGACCAGCTCCACTCAAACCGTCCAACCCATGCCAGCATGGAAAACAGATTTTAAAGGACGATGATGATGATTACTCAATCATTAAACGTAATCTGTCATTTTTCTTGTAATTATTAAATAAGATACAACATCAAACTATGACTTGGCAATCATCACCATTGGTTTTCTCTAACAAGTTATTTACTCAGTGAACACAACTAAAACAGCATGAAATTAAAATAGCCTTCTACGTATCATACCTAATGTATATACACCTTTGAGAGGCACGATGCTGTGCTTTCCGTCTGAGAGAAAATCATTTCACACACATGTATTAAAAACACTATATATATATCAGAATGACATAAATATCATTACTAGATGTGTTATGACCATCCTGAGCTTTGTCAATAATGTTTACCCACTTATCATACCTAAATGAAATTTATCTCTCTTTGATATATAACAAACAGCGAATAATACATTCACTGATATTGTGAAAAGCTTCTGGCTCTGTAATATACTCAGTGTATGCAACTGAAACAGTATTAAATTAAAATAACCTTCTATGTACCACACTTAACATATATACACCTTTGAGAGGCATGATGCTGTGATTTTCATCTGAGAGAAAACAACATTTACCTCTACACAAAACTTATGTTCAGAATAATGAAGAGGAATTTTTAATTTCAATCTATAAAAATAGTCCAAGTTATTTTCAAGGTGACACTAAGTGATACTTCATCATATCTCTACCATTTCTGATATTTTGGTAATTATCTGTTTTGTTTTATGTCTGTTTTTCCATGTTAGCATGAGTCAGACGAATATGTTATTTAGGCATTGTTTTATAGGCGGATACCCTTCCTGTCACTAACTCTTACCTGTTTTTTCAAGTAAGAGATCTCTTATTCATTATGTCTGAAAAGGTGCAAAGCGAATGGATGATTTGTTGTCAGAAATAACACCACTTGTACATCACAACTTTCATACAAACTGGCACAAAGGCAAAGAAACACACACACTGCCATTTATATATATATATATATATTTATATATATATATAATCTCTCATCAACTGACACAAAGCCTCTACTCCTTCCTCCCAGCCAAGGGCGAGTTTTATCTTTGCAAGTTACTTGGTAACCCAGTCAGTGCTGGTGCAACGTAAAAAAGTGTTGGTGCCATGTAAAAAGTATACTCTTGTAAAGTGGTTGGCGTTAGGAAGGGATCCAGCCATAAAAAAACCATGCCAAAACAGATGACTGGAACCTGGTGCAGCCCTCCGGCCTTGCCAGCTCCTGTCAAACCATCCGACCCATGCCAGCATGGAAAATGGACGTTAAATGATGATGATGATGATATATATAATATATATATATGTATCATGGGGAGATAGGGAGGGAGAGGCTGACATGATGGTCTTCTTTCAGTTTCCATTTACCAAATCTACTGAAGGCTTTGGTTTGTCTGGGGTTATTAGTAGAAGGGACTGAATCGAAAACGATAGCTAAGTCTGCATCTCTGTTCAAGTAAAAGATAACTGCGGAGATAAAATGTCAAGAGTTATCTAACTTAGATAGGAAGTTGACACGAAATTATTTAAATTGTGCAGATATGAAATTTTCTAATTAAAATTACAAACTTCTTAAAATCTATAAAGTAATAAACTCAATTGTATGTAAAATAGAGATAATATTTGAAATATTTGACTAAGTGACCTGGAGCAATATTTTAGATCTTATTTAGAAATAGTAAATGAAGTGAAATCTGAATTTTTTCACTGAGTTTTCTGTCAACAAATTATCTCTGCTTTTATTTATTATTAAAAGATGTGGATGGTGGTGTTAATTACGTGTGTGTGTGTGTACGAGGTCTGTAAATAAAGTAATGACACTAGTTTCATAGCATTCAATGTGGCAACACTGCAGAGTTTCCCCTTCACAGTGTTGCTATATCAATGTCCCTTATAACTTCAGTTCAAGCAGCAACCATGTGGTGTTAACAGGTGAACTGTGATCGAACGTTTTGAAAAGTGATTTTGTTTTGTGTCTCTTGGAAATGAGCAAAACTTCAACAGGCTTACAGGGAGACTGCTATATCAAGGGCACAGGTTTTCAGATGGTTCAAAGCGTTTTTAGAAGGCCGAGAATCTGTTGAAGATGACACTCATTCAGGAAGTCCATCAACTTGAAGAAATTATGAAAATGTGGAATGAATCAGAGACTTCGTGCCATCTGACCATTGGTCAACCATCAGATTGATTGCAGAGAAGCTGAATTTGAACCACATTACTGTTCAATCCAAGTTTTGACCAAAGAATTGGGTATGAGGAAAATTTCTGTCCCCAAAAATCTCACTCCTGACCAAAACAAAAACACCAGGAAGGAAGTGTGCTGTGATCTCCTGGAACGGATTGAAAATGATCCAAATTTTCTCATAAACGTCAGAGTAGAGGTGATGAATCATGGCTTTTTGAATACGATCCACAAACAAAATGCTAAAGTTAGGAATGGCCAAAAAAAGTAAGAACGAACAAATCGAAAATCAAAACTCTGCTCATTTGCTTTTTTGACAGCAATGTAGTTGACCATAATGAATTCAGGCCTCAAGGACAGACGGTTAATCAGCATTTTTACTATGAGGTTCTTGAAAGGTTGCAAAAAATGGTTTGCTCGCATGAGACCAAATATCAAAGACACCTGGATGCTATATCACGACAATATGTCTTGTCACACGGAACTACTTTAGATTATAGAGTTTTGGGCACAGAAAAGCATCTCTGTTGTCCCTCAGCCCCTGTATTTTGCCTGACCTGAATCTGTGTGACTTTTTTCTCTTCTTGGGATTGAGAATTCACCTTAACGGGCATCATTTTGGCACCTTAGGCAACATAAGAATGACTGTAACCGACCAGCTTAAGACCATTCTGGTTTCTGAGTTCCAACACTTTTGTGAAGAGTGGAAACATTGTCTTGAACCAAGAGAATTATTTGGAAGGAGACAGAATTGGTTTGTAGTTGAATTATAAATAAAAGTGCTTACTGAAAAAGTCCCATTATTTATAGACCTCGTATATATATATATGTGTGTGTGTTTGTGTCTCCTTGCTTTGACATCATGTGACAGTTGTAAATGAGTGTCACTGTCATACAAGCAGTGTCATTCATTTCTAATATTCTGTAGAAACATGTTTTTGCTTGGAAATTGGATGAAGGTTGGCATCTAACCACAGAAAATCCACCTCAGTAAACTCCATCTAACCCATGCAAACATAGAAAAATGGATGTTAAAATGATGATGATGATTTATTTTTATTTTTTCCTCTCCATTTTCATTTCAGATATGAGAGTACAGAAAATATGACCATCACCTCTTCAACCAAAGTTTGTTCTTTTGGAAAACAAGTTGTTGAAAAAGTAGAAGTAAGTATTTTCCTCTTTTATACAAATTGTCTCACTTAGATTTTTCTCTCTAGACTTTACAGAATCTTTCTACTCTCCTCATATTTTAACCTTTCTTCGCAAACTTTATTCATTAGAGAAACCATACTCGTTTGTGTATTAACTATAAGTTGGTATGTATAAGCTCTGCCTGTTAACCCTTTTGTTATCATATTTCTTTGAAGATACACTTTCTTTATTTCAATTAATTTTGAAAATAATGAAGAATTTGGTAAAAATAACATAGTTATTATTAAGGCAGTGTTTGGAGCATTAACTGACATGGAATATTGATGGAAAGGTTTAATTTAATCCTTTAATCACTTTAATCCTTTTGTTTCAATTAATCTTGAAAATAATGAATTTAGTAAAATAACTTTGTTATTAGAGAAAATAATGGTGAGTTTCTGTTAGTATTGAGTTTTAGTCTTGTTTGTCCTGGGTTTCATTATCAGGTTGGAATCAACATTTCTTTTCATTCTTTAAAAACATTAAAATAAAATAAAATATCTGAGAATTCATTTGACAATATGTCTTTATCACCAGCTTAACCCTTTAGCATTTAATCTGACCCTATCTGGCCCCAAATATCCTGTCTGTTCAAATTGACCAGATTCAGCCTCTCACACCTACCCTACAATGTCATTTTAAAAATAGACAATCACATCATTGGAATCTCAAAGCTATGAGATAATGCTGGATTAATTCAAAACAATGTGAATGAATAATAAGGATTACATTTGATCCAATAACCTGAATTCTAAAGAATTATGTCAAAATTTATCAGTCTAGGAAATGGCTAAACGTCTTGTAGTATTAACTTTTATTTATACATTCTGAGTTTAAATCTGACTGGTTTCAACTTTGCTTTTGATTTGTCTGGATTAGATTAGTAGCAGGCATGTACATGGATTAGTAGCAGGCATGTACAGGGGTTGATTCAATCAATTCTACTCCCCCACCCCCACTTAAAGAATATGGTTTTGTGTTCATTTAACCCTTTTCTTACAATATTTCTGTTGAAATACATTGCCTTTGTTTCAATTAATTTTTTTTCGATTAATTTTTAAAATAATTAAGAATTCAGTAAAATAATTTTGTCATTTTTAAGATGGTGTTTGGATCATAAAGTAATGTGAAATTTTGTTGAAAGGTTTTAATTCAGATTATTTTAAATCATTAAGTTTGTATTATAAATCTTAGAAGTGGTCTCATGTGGGTTGACATCTAAAAGGTTAATTATAATTGTTCCTAATTTTGGCAAAAGGTCAGCAATTTTTAGGGGAGGAATAAGTCAATCCCAGTACTCAACTGATATTTATTTTATTGACCAGAAAGGACAAAGGTCAAAGTTGACCTCATCAGAATTTGAACCCAGAATGAGCTGCTGGAAATACTACTAAGCATTTCATCTGATATGTTAAACATTCTGCTGACTACCTTAAAAGGATTAAATCCTAATAGAAGTGATAAATGGGGATTTAAAAACAAATTGGAAGTCTCAAAGCTATTCAAATATATTTCTAGATCTATTCTTACCTAATTCTCCAAGTTAATAACAATTTACTGGGAAATACATCAAAATTTAGCCTTATTCCATTCATTTAATAATATAATTTCCGGTTTATTAATCAGAAAATATTTGCTATGGAGAATTGATGCTTCTTATAAATCTTGTTTCATGTAGAATTCTATACTAGACTTTTCTTTATATTTTAGACGGAATTTCCTCGATATGAAAATGGTAAATGTGTGTATCGCATCACTCGCTCACCTATGTGTGAATATATGATCAACTTCATCCATAAACTGAAACATCTACCTGAAAAATACATGATGAACAGTGTTTTAGAGAACTTTACCATATTGCAAGTAAGTGTTTCGTTTAGGAGTGGAAGAGCTGAAAACGTCTTTCAATATTTTGTTTTCGAATGACAAGATAGAGAATGAGGTTAGGGTATTGGACAGGGTGTGGCAACAAACCTTGCATATTTTACAGATTAGCAAACACTGATGCTAAGTTAAAATAATGGTAAAACATTATCTACATGAAGACACTATTAACACCTGTTTAACTTGATGAGTGCCACATCAATGGCTGTGTAAAATATGGGAGGTTTTTCTGCCGCACCCGTGTAATACAGACCAGTTTGTTATTTGGTCTGACATTGTAGTAAATCCACTTTGACAAAAGACTGGAAACAAACAGAATCGTGTGTATGATGGTGCTCTTTTACAACCATCATGTGATGTCAAAACAAGGATACACACACACACACACACACACACACACACACACTCACCTAAGACCTTATTTATTTTCTACTATTTGACATCTGGTATTTCATGTTTAGTATCTTTATATACAGCAAATCATTTATAAACTTGTAGACCTTTCCCTACCAAGAATCACTAAAAGTGAAAGAGTTACACAACTGGAAACTTGCAACAAGTTGGAAGTGATGGGCCACACCTCAGTGACTAGAGTAAGATTTGAACATAAGACCATATAAACACTTGGTCATGACTTGTCAGTTTTAATCCTATTCTATTTCGAGGTCAGACACTTTATTCCATATTATTTCGGTTCAGCACAAGAGACTCTTTGTCCATTCATACATAGGTTAACTTTTATCATTTACTTGTTCCAGTTAATGGACTGTGGCCATGCTGGAGTACTGTCTTCAACTGAACAAATATTTTAAGTTTGTTACTTATTCTGTTGATCTCTTTTGTCAAACCACTAAGTTACAGGGATGTAAACAAACCAATACCAGTTGTCAGGCAGTGGTGGACGCAAACACGACACACGCACACAACTTGCATCAGCCATATTCACTCACAAGGCATTGGTCAGTCTGGAGCTATAAAAGAAGACACCTGCCCATGGTGCTGTGTAGTGGGATTGAACCCAAAGCCACATGACTGTCAAATGAGCTTTTTTTACCTTCACAGCTGCCAGGCCTGCTTTATAATTATGTATATCTTTCATTATAAAACATCAACCATTTGAATTAAATGTCTAATTTATTGAATTCTTCTTGAAAAAACCTTGTTTTTTTCCCTCATTTTCTCATTTTCTCTTTCTTTGTGTGTTCAGGTAGTAACCAACCGAGAAACTCAAGAAACTTTGGTGTGTATTGCGTATGTATTTGAAGTGTCCACCAGTGAACACGGGGACCAACACCACATATACCGGCTGGTCAAGGAATGAGTGTTTTGTCTCGTGTCATCAGCACACATACACACATACACACACACACACACACACACACACACATACACACATGCACACGTACACACACATGCGTGTCACAACAATCTTCTACCGTTTGTTTGTTTCCTGGTTTGTTTGTTTGTTTTTTTTCCAAACCACATGAGGAGTTGGGGGGGAGGGGGAGATATATCAATGCCACTTGTACACAGCTCCTGATGTGTGCCTCATGGGTTCATGTGTCTCCTGTGTACACTCAACACTAAACACAACTCCAGTGCCTCTATAAACAATCTGATAACCCAAAGCTGTCTGGAAAATTTGGTGGAAACTTCTTTTCTTTTCTTTTCTTTTTTTTTTTTTGTCGGAAGTTGATTTTTTTTTTATTTATTTATATATTTTCCTCACTTTTTTCTTTAAAAATAAATTGATAATAATTGTTGGAAAAGAATAAGTGTAAGAAACAAGACTAAAATATGAAACTGAAATAATCATTTAAAACAATTTTTTTTTTTTTTTTAGTCTTGTGTCAAAATCATCACATTATTATTATTATTATTATTATTATTACTGTCATAGTCATCATTATCATCATTATCATCATTGTCATCAATTTTCTTTTTACCTTCCTTGAAGGCCGACACAGCTCTCACATCTATTTGCAGCTGACCTTTTTTTTTGTATTTACAATTATTTTTCCAAATTGTGACCCCTACCTTAAGAAGGGGATGGGCTAGGCTGCTCAGAAAAAAGTTTCACACCGTCTTTGCCTTCTAACATTCTGTAGGCGTGTGCAATTTGTGTACATGCTCAAATACGCACAACACACACACACACACACACACACACATTCTCTAGAAATGATACTCAACTGTAAAATGCAAAGATGAGTTTAACTGATACCCCCCCTCCTCCTCCTCAAACCCTCAAAACTTGAAGAACAAAAGTCAAGTGTTTTGTATTAAAGAAAAAAACAAAAATGATATTCCTGGCCCACCACCCCTGTCAGTGATGCAGGGAACGGAAACCCTTTACATTTTAATTTGTTCTATTAATTTTTCTAATCTAGGAAGTAATCCTTTCGACATTTGAAGAATATGAATCAATAATGGTGTGTGTGGGTGTGTAGCAGGTATATTAATCAGTTCTAGATAAGTTGACGCTATCATTGAGAATCTTTACATAAACTGGTTAAATGAGATTAGCCTGGATTATCCAACAAAAGGAGTCAGTTAGACTGGATTGTTCACCTATGAGGTTTTTTTGTTTTTGTTTTTTGTTCCTTTCGCTAAATTTAAAGTTTCAAAGAGTTTCAGCTCAATTAATGAGGAACAGATGATGAAATGCAGTTTGGTTTTGTGTCAGGGAGAAGCACTATGTATGCCATCTTCTTAGTCGGACAACTGCAAGAGAAGTATCTTAACTAATGGTAAGCCTGGAGAAAGCCACTGACAGAGTCTCTTGGTCTATGATTTGGTGGCCCCTGGATGCTAGGGGTAAAGAAATTGCTTGTGAGAACCATACAAACCATGCTCAGGGGTGCTGTCAGTAAAATGAGAGTTAACAATGGTGTAGAGGTATTATATCAGAGCTCAGTACTCAGTCTCCTCCTTCAAGCCATAATAGAGGGATTTAAGATCAGCTGCCCTTGAAAACTATTCTATACTGATGACCATTCTTATATTGGAATCTGTTGTAGAATTAGAAATGAAACCCCAAGTGTGGAAGAGAAACCTGGGATCAAAGGGTCTTAAAGTTAACTTAGCAAAGACTAAAGTTATAATTAGCAGGAAAAGAGACAAGACTCTTCTCCCATCAGGTAAATGGCTCTGCTTGCTATATAGGTAAGAATTCCAAAGAGTCTACCTGGGGCAAACTATGGACACATAAGAGATGCAGTGGAATTACAGGAAGATTAATAGAGAAAATAAACTTTGTGGCAATAACAAACTCCTCGATAATTTTAGTGTTTTTGTGGTTCCAGCTGTGAATCAGACCATTTGAGAGCTGAATGTCTTGGCTACAAATATATATATATATATATATATATAACATCATGCAGGACATGAAATGCCAACTTTTAAACAAGTTCTCTGACATCTTATCAACGTAGTTATTGACGTTAAGAGTTTCATTCACAACATAGCTGTCATAAAATATAACAAACTACAACAAAAACAATAAAAAAAAACTGCTTGTATATCACTTTTTTTTTTTGTTTTGTTTTTTTTTTTTTTGTTAATTTGGTATGAAAGGTTGCTTTGAAAGTGTCATTTTTAGAAATCTTTTTTATTTTTCTTCTTTCATATTATATTTTATTTATTTATTTATTAGTTGTTGTTTTTTTAAATCATTGATGAAAGTTCTAAATTAATGTTTTGATAAAAAAAAAAATCAAAAAGCAAGAAAAAGGCTAATGTCATTGAGTGATGACAGCCAACCATATTCACCATCATCATTCATTATTCTTAAATAACCAATTCTGCCGAAGAACTGCCCCTATCTTTGTATTACTTTGTCTTAAAAGTGATCAGCCAGTCAGAGTAATTAACTAAATAATTAATTACTTTATTTAATTAACTCTGTGAGCTGCTGTCATTAAAAACAATCCCTCCACATCCAGTATGATGAGTGAACATACTGCTAACCGAATGCTGCTGAAGAAACCCTCTTAGAAATATCAATATTACAACTTACGCCAAACAAAATGCAGAAATAAAGGATATATATATATATATGTGTGTGTGTGTGTATATGAAGAGCATTGTAGTTTGTTTGAAGCATTGTAGTAGAGAAGTAGAATAATGAATGAAATGAGAAATAAGGAAAGCTTCTAAAAATACAGAAAGATTTTTTTTTAATTTTATATTTTGGGCGCAAAGGCTCATCTTCAAAAGAATGTAGTCAAAGAAATGTGTCGGCTATCCAAAATGGAAGGATCTGTATAAATACATATTTCTTTGAATGTATTCTTCCAAAGATAGGCCTTTGCATCCGAAATATAAAGGTTTTTTAAACTTTATGCATCTTAGAAACTTCCCTACTTCTCATTTCATTCGTTATTCTACATATGTTTATATATGTGTGTGTGTGTGTGTGTGTGTATATATATTGGTGTGTGTATATATTAGATCGATAATTTTCATACGTATTGATACATTTTCTGTGCACAAAGAAAGCAGTTGTATATTACACACACACACAATTAAGCAGACTTTGTATTAAAATTGGAAATTATTATTAAATAATCAAATTTTGAGAGTTGAATATTTTATATTCTCAATTCAAATTTGATTGTTTTTTTTATTTTAATTTCCATGAAATAACTGAAAAAATCTGATTGCTTTACATTCTTTTCCTTTTGCAGCTGAGAACCTCTGTGTGTGTGTGTGTGTGTGTGTGTGTGTGTACAAATGTTGCTGCTGTATTCTTCACACACACACACACACCACACAGATTTGCACATATATACACATGTCAACATACATTTCACTCCCTCAGTTTAACCAGTTTTAAACCCATTTAACCCACCCCAAGTGCCACAAAGCTGAGTGAGAAAAAGCAAAAGTCAGTTTTTGTCAGGAAAAAAAAACAACAGCCAAATAAGTTGGATTTCTTAATTTTTGTCCTTATTTTTTCTTTTAAAAAAAGTACTTTCATTATTGTATGCGTGTCTGTGTGTCTATATGATTGTGTGTTTAATTAATTCTTGTACTAAGTGTTTGTGTTTGGATTTACAATTGAAGCTGTGAGTAGATAGTGTGTGTGTGTGTGTGTGTGTGTGTGTGTGTGTGTGTGTGTGAGTGAGAGAGTGCGTGCGTGTGTGTGTGTGTGTGTATTATATGAGAGTTCATA
>JAOPUL010004099.1:7245512-7260757 GCA_027564515.1 Octopus rubescens | reverse complement strand
ATATATATGTATGTATGTGCCGGTGGTACACTCTCTGGAGTGGTTGGCATTAGGAAGGGCATCCTGCTGTAGAAACCAAGCCCCAAAAAATAGACTGGAGTCTGGTGCAGCTCCCCAGCTTGCCAGTCTCCAGTCAAACCGTCTAACCCATGCCAGCAGGGAAAACAGACGTTAAATGATGATGATGATGATGTATAATGTGAATGTTAACCATTTGGATCCTACCATATCTTAACCCAAACTAAACATAAATATATTTCGCAAGACATATAATTCTAGAATAAATATATATTTTAAAATAAATCAACTGTTAGACTAGCATTGTTGCTTAGAAAATGATGGCCCATGGAATCTCTTGCTATACCTGTTGTATCTCATTCAATTCCTGTAAATCCAACCTTCTCATGTGGATTTACAATTTCCTTAATTTGTCTTTCTCTACCCTCTTCATGGTATAATTCTTTATTTTTGCAATTTCTTTATAAACTTACATTATACATTCAGTAGTTAAATTGTATCAGCACTTTATTGTTGTACTTTACAAAGAATGCATCCATAGTCCAACCCATGCCAGCATGGAAAACAGATGATGATGACTACTTAAATTGTTTTTCTAATATTTTATTGTTTTGTGTTCGTGCAAGCAGCACATTATTGTATGATTCTAGTTTCTCTTCGATAGTCCTACTTACAGTACAACTGCAATGGTCATACATTTGGGGTTTTGATAATGATGCTGATGGGCATCTTGTAGTTGACTTTCTCACAGCACTATATACCCCCCCCTCTCTCTCGTAAACATTATTTGAAGTAGCACAGTTTTTCTTTTGTAATAATTTGTTCTGATCAACATCATTACAACTCTATAGTTAACTAATAAATTATCTGTCTCATTATCAATTTATTTATGTAAAAAGTCCTTGAATATAAAAAGATAAGGAATGTTTATTTCATCTAATGCCTGTGTTTTCTTCATGTTAGCATGGTTTAGATGGGGCTAAATTTCAAGAGAAGATATTTACAGCCAGATGCATTGAGCTGTTTTTCAATTATGGGTTTTATTATTCCAGAGGATCTTAAAGCACTGAGTTAGTGGATGACTTGTTGACAGGATATGACAAGAAACTTTTACTTGTTACAGTCTAACAACAAATGATTATGTCAATTGATGAGCTCAGCATAGTTTTGTAAACATTTACACACATATGATGGGTTTCTTTCAGTTTCCATGTGGCAGATTCTCTCACAAGGCATTGGTCATCCTTGGGCTATAGTGCCATGCAATGGGATTGAACTTGGAGCCACATGGATCAGAAGTGAATTTCTTAATCAATCATACAAACATGCCTGTGTCTATTGTGGTTGGCTATGTCCCTGTACTGATATTTCTTCACTGTCTACATTGTAATATTAATTTGAGGAGTAGAGTTGGTGTATTTATTGAAATGTAGTTACTAGAGAACTCCTTTCAAAATCCAAGATCTGAGCTAGTTTCAGTAGTATCTGGAATTTTTCCAGTTCTTTCTGTCTCAACATCAATAAACAGATGACACCCTTTCTTTGAAATAACTTATTCTGATCAGATAATTAATGAGCTATAAAGCTAGCTAATTATCTGCCTCCTTACTTTAATTTAGCTCTATAAATAAAGAACCCCATAATATAGAAAAATAAGGAATAACAAATATAAATGGTTGATTAAATCCACATTAAGTAACTTGGGTCAAGAGTTGTAGTTTTTAGAGTGAATCTAGTATTTCTTTGAGAATTATTGCTGCAAGAAACACATAGACAAAAACTACATTGAATCCTTTATCTAGGAGCATCTGTTGTTGCCCAGTTATTTTCATAAACAGGTATAAATTACCCTAATCCATTCCTTTCTCTTTTCCATTATGTTGATATTTCTTTGCCACTTTCTCTTTCTAAAATATCCCTGTCTGTTATATCTTAAATCAGAAATTCCATTGAAATTAGAGAATCTTTAATAAGTTAATCAGTTGTTAGAATCAAATTATAATAGCTATCAAAGAAGAAATAAATAAAGTCTCTCTGAAAATTATACCCAGTTAGCAACTGTTTAAAGACACTAGTATAAAATAGCCAGACCATACATGAAATAATGGAAAATATTTGGTTGATGCTGTTGTTCTTAGTCATCCCTAATTGAACATGTATATGATCTAAGGTATTTCAAACATGATCATGCAGACATTTTTTTTTCTTCAGTGAGTATGTTAGTGGGATATATTTATTCAGTGAGTTTTTATTTAGATTGTAAGTATGATTTGAAGGAAATTTAGCTGCTATTGTGAGTCAGTGTTCCATGTAGAGACTTCTTTTGGTTTAATTGCTTGATTAGTTGATGTTATAATGAAGTTACATCCAAACTTTGTTCTTATGTTTAGCAGATCAATCATCTTGTGATTTCATTGCCAACATGATATGCTAATTAATGTGAATATACATTTTTGCTTTAGTTATTTCTATGGAGCAGTAGAGACCAGTCAGGTCAAAGTTTTCTCATTTTCTTCCACACCAAAATAATGTTGATGTTTTCTTTGTCACTTTCGGTTTCCAATTAATCACTATCAGTAATCTTCAATCATTCTTACTATCTGCCATAGATTCACCTCGTTTCTGATTCACTCTGTAACAACATGAACAATCCTTTCTACTATAGGCACAAGGCCTGACATTTTGTGGGGAAGGGGATAGTCAATTACATTGACCCCATTGCTCAACTGGTACTTATTTTATCGACCCTCATGAAATAAGTACCAATCGTGAATGTGGAAGTGGTTTGTGTTGTTCAGTAAAATGAACGAAGTAGAGAAGTGTGCTTTGCCTATGCTACAGATTTTCACAATAGAAACATTTGAATTGAAAATCCATATCACCCGTAGTCTTGTACCTTAAATGTCTGTCTCTTTTACTAGTATTTTTTTAATCAATACTTAACAAACAAAATACTATACTTTAATGGTGCAAATGTAGCTCAGAACAGTGAAACACTGAAACAAATCATTACCGACTGTGTAGAATCTGTTGCTATGGTGATGATGACGACAGTGGTAGCAATGTCTCAGTTCCCTTACAACTGTTTTTCTGTGAATGAGTCTTTGAAATTTTCAATCTGAAATTGTCTGGTTTGGTAGTCTTAGAGTCAGTTTGAGAGGGAAATACCACTTCATAACTTAATGGGTAAAGGTTTGACTAAAACTGTGAAATGGTGAAGACCAATGGAATAAACAAGTAATTTATGATAACATTATGATTGAAAGAACAATGACAGGCTGTTGGCATAACTATGGCCATCAATATTATGGAAAAAAAACTACACTTTTTGACAACAGCCAGCTATAAATATAAAAGTATGTACTTCAAATATTCATTAGTGAACAACCGTTTTCACTAAACGCTACACTGTGTATGGGTTTCATTTAAAAGCATCAGTATCTGAGGATGTTCTGAGAATTTTTGCAACATTTTCTGGAAATAATGTCCTCAAGTAGATGAAATGTAAGTGAAAACTACTGGTTTGACTTCCTGTTTGAAGATAAATTAGTGATTGAAATCATTTTATCCCAAAATTAACCTTATTATCCCTTTAGCATTCAGATTAACTTATCGAATGTAATGCTTCTTTATTCAAATTGTTCTGAATTAACCATGCATTATGTCGTAGCTTTGAGATTTCAATGAACTGATTGTTTAGTTTTAGAATGACACTGTAGGGAAGGTGTGAGAGGCCAGATCTGGCTGGTCAGAGCATAAAACAGGTAGAACATTTTGACCAGATATGGTTAGTTTGAACATAAAACAGGTAAATTATTTTGCTGAATATGGCTGGTTTAACCCTTTAGCATTCAGATTAATCTGTCAAATGTAATTCTTATTTGTTCCTGTTATTTTGAATTAATCAGGTTCAAGAGGTGTCCATAATATTTGCTTGTAACTTTGTTTATTTTTTTACATACAAAATTGAAATTTTATCAGTGGGTGCTCAAATACCAATAATTTACAGTTATATAATTTTTAACTGATCTTTTTGATTAAATTTGACTTTTATGGGCAGGTAAAATTAATAAACAGGTGTAAAAGCAATAACTTTATGGATAAACACTAACATTGAAACTCTTAATGTATCTTACCTGCTGGATTTGTACTTAAAATTATCCTAGATGTCAACCTCCAACAATTTTGCCACTTTCCAAGATGTGGTACATTAACTTGAATTAATTAAAATACAGGTATAATCTTTCTCTAGATTTCATTCAAACATTTTCATTGAAAATAAAGTACAAAACTCTTTTGCTAATGAATATACCATTGACTATGTGCTCTTATACAATTTAATGAGTACATTTACATAATAGAGTGCATCTAATATAAAAGCTCAATAACAGGTGAGACAAAGGTGAATACAGGTATGTAACATACTGAAAATTAATATGTATTTCTTACCTTCAAATATTATTTGTAATAAAATGAAAGAAATATAAAATTGTATTTATATCAAAATAGAAAATATTATGTCATATTCTTGTAATGGAATTGTCCAAAGCACACTTTACACAAGGACACTTTGCAGAATGAACACATAAACAAAGTTTCAACCTGATACCCTTTCACCGTTTTTATCTTCTGTAGCAAACAATGTCTACACACTTTCTTTCTTCCATTTATTTTTTCCACTTTATGAAAGTTAATATTTTCTGTGTTGACATCCACCTCAGTTAAGTTTACTTTTCTGTCAGTTCTGTGCTTTCTCGAAAGAAAAGCCCTCATGTAACTGAGATGCGATATCAACCCAAAATTTCATGTGGCAGTAGTCCTTTGGTGGTGGAGGTACCTTGTGGTGTTTTACATAATATATGTATTTACAATAGTTAAATTAACTAAAAACCACAGAATGTACCTCCACCATTTCTTTCCAGGTCGTCCAAATGGGTAGTATGCCTGATACTGGTCGGATTTGTCCCCACCACCCATATTCTTATTGTACAGAATATTTACTGTGGGTTTCCCCTCAGCATCAACACCAGGTTGTTCATTTGTGGATAAAAAATAAATTTGCCTTTTGTCCTTGTATAAGGTGACTAGCAAATTTCCCTTTTGCATCTGTAGAATGTCCCCTCTGTTTTTTAGTTCAGTTGTTTTGACTTCATGGGGTAGCCCTTTGCGATTGCTTATCACAGTACCACATGTGTATGTGTTTATAAGGGCAAGATGTTCCGCCAAAGCTACTGAAGAAAGAAAAAAAACCCCTCAAAATACAGGTGTCAGTGTTGAAGGTGATATGGTTCAGTTAGAGACCATACCACATCATACTCCAATCCATTTGGTCTGTCTCCATTATACTTTTTCCCTGTATAAACATCAAAATTCGAACAATGTCCTGTATTTGACTTGCATACCTCCCATGCCTTGATGTCCCATTTAGTGGGTTTAGCAGGCATTTATTGCTGAAAATGTACCTTACCCTTATAGCCTATCATGGCTTCATCTACACTGAGATTTTTACCCGGCAGATACACAGTTTTATACTTTTCAGAAAGTAAATTGATAATTGATCGCACCTTAATATAGGGGATCATAGTTGGGTTCATTCTTGCTGGGGGCAATAGCAGAATCAGACCAATGTAAATATTGAGATATTTTCGAATAACTTGTTTTTGACATGATGCTCGATGTATATGGATCATCATACTTTACATCGGGACTCCAGTAGTTCCACAATCTAGGAAGCTGTTTGATACCAAACATAATGTTTCCGCAGTATCAGTTGGCTGCCATAATGGATCTGGTCTTCCATGAATACAAATCTTTCATTGGGCATATCAATTAGTTTCCTCCGCGACACTTTTGAAAAAACTTTCTGATAAAAATAAAAATAAATAGTCCAATGGTTGAGCATCGGGAGGTAAAGTATGTTGTGGACCAGTCTTTTCTGTGAAATCTGGAACTGTGGTTGACTTTGTAATTTTCGACCACATTGTCGTAATGTTTTGAATAACATTTTCATCTCTTTCACTTTCAACATCTTTCATTTTCAAAATCTTCTTCCCTGTCTGATGAAAATTCACTAATTTCAATATCAGATTCATCCAAAGGCAAATCCATGTTATTTTCTTTTACATCTTGTATATCATCAAGAGTAAAACCATTAAAGTCGGAGTCGCTACTTACTGACACCATATCAATAAATGTTAACATACATGATGTATTGCAAACGATGAAAGACCATGTGGTATAAACATTTCACGTTATTTATACTTGAATAAAGTCGGGAAAGGCTTTATCTCGCATTACCTCTAAGCTACAAGAATTCAATAACATGATTTCTTTATTTTTTTTATCGATTCCGTAGAGAAACCGATAAATGACGGTTTTGGCCGGTTTTTGAACAAATATAAGGGAAATAATCTGGCAGGTTATGGCCAGCCTGAATACGAAAGGGTTAAAGAAAGTACTGGCCCCCCAAGGAGGTTCATTTCTGAGGGGCAACTCTTTCGTCTATTCCTTAATGCATTACATACAAATATTATTCATTCATTCCTTTATTAGTATAGAAAAGAATCAATTCTGTACACACAATACAACAAAAGTTATAACAATTTTAAAACAGTAGGTTCTCATGTCTTTTGCTTCCTCAAAAATAATGCAGTAGCAGGGGAAAGAATTTTAGGGGCAAATAAGTGTGCTAAAGGTTAAGGAAAAGCTGCAGTTAGGGAGGTGATGGATGATGGGGGTGTCTTGAGGAGGAAGAAATCTGGTGAAGGGCCCAGTTGTACATACACACACACACACACAGTGCTACCAGAACTCAGTTTTACCAAGGTGGGAAAGTCTTCTTGAGAACTGCATATTGCCAGAGAAACAGAAAGAAGAGGGGGGGAGAGAATGCTTACTGAATCAATAAACTCATAATGATGTATTAAATAATGTAATCAAGAAAATTAAGGTTAATTACAGTAAAGAACATGATGACAAGAATGTATGAGTAAGATGGAATGAAATCAAATATGATAAACAATGAAAATATAGAAAAGGTATCAACATCATCATTAATTGCATGGACGAGATGGAATTTGTTGAGACAGATTTTCTATGGTTGGATGCCCTTCCTGTCACCAACCCTCATCTGTTTCCAAATAAGGTAATATTTCCCCATGGCCAGACATGTTTCCCATAGAAGACCCGAAATGAAAGACATCACTTGTATGATGGCAAAACAAGGGGACAAACAAGCAAACACATATATGACAGGCTTCTTTCAGTTTTCATCTACCAAATCCACTCATAAAGCTTTGGTTGACCTGGGGCTATAATAGAAGACACTTGTCTAAGGTGCCATGCAGTGGAACTGAACCCAAAACCACATGGTTGGTAAGCAAGTATCTGTTACACAACAATGCCTGCCACTACACAGCCATGCCTAAAAATAGAAAAGATAAACCTCCAACAAAACTGATTGGTTTTATATTAAATAAAGAATTTACAAGAAATCTATTTAAAAATTGTTTTGATGAAGAAAAAGGTATGAATGTATACCTTCAAGGCCCAGAAGTCATCAAGCCTCATCTTAGGAAGACTGTCTTTTCCAGGGTTTCCTCCAAATAGATAATGAACCTGAAATATAGTTTTAAACATACATATGTATATAATTAACAGAAAACATTGGTATGTATACATATAGACAGCCACATTTATAGATTATATTATAATTATAATAATAATGGTTTCAAATTTTGACACAAGGCCAGCAATTTCGGGGGAGGGGTGTAAGTCAATTACATCAACCCCCAGTATTCAACGGGTACTTCTTTTATCGACCCCAAAAGGATGAAAGACAAAAGTCAACCTCAGAGGAATTTGAACTCAGAACGTAAAGACAGACAAAATGCCACAAAGCGATTTGCCCAGTGTGCTAATGATTCTGCCAGTTCACCACCTTAATAATAATGAAAACAACAATAATAATAATAATACCAATAATAATAATAATACTAATAATAATAATAATGATTTATTTTATTTGCCAACAGGGCAAGGATGAGGGGGACAATACAAAGACAGACATAAAGTGTGTGGGTTTACATATACTGAGAAAAAAAGGGGGGTGGTGATAGTGATGAGGTCCTCCTGATACATCCCTCTAGGGATGGGGACAGTCGATCCAATGACTAAAACAAGTAAAATAGCTAAAAGATAAAAGCATTGACTTATAACATGAAATTGTAGAGGAATTCTCATCTGGTTTTGTTGAAACCATAAAATAATCTTCACTTCTTTTCCCAGTTGTAGAACTTGCTCTATAAATAAGTGAATAAAACTGGAATAAAAGCTAAATAAATAAATAAATATTGGTTGGAAAGTTATTCCAAAGAGATTCAGTTTTGCACTAACCTACCAACACTAAACTATATCATCATCATCATCATCATCATCATCATCATCCTTTAACCCTTTAACATTCAGATTATTCTGTCAAATGTAATGCTTCTTATTTATTCACATTGTTTTGAGATAGCTGTGAGATTTTGATGATGTGACTCTTTACTTTAGAAATGACATTGTAGGGTAGGTGTAAGAGGCTGGATTTGGCTGGTTTGAACAGAAAGGAGGTAGAATATTATGGCCGGATATGGCTGGTTTGAATACTAAAGGGTTAATATTCATGTTCCATTCTGGCATGGGTTGGATGGTTTGAAAGGATCTGATGGGTCCAAGGACTGCATAGGGCTCCAATGTCTGCTGCTGCTTTGGCATAAGTTCTTTACCTTTCCTAACACTAAACACTTTGCAGTGTGTACCAAGTGCTTCTTTACATGGATCCCAGCACTGGTGAGGTCACCATGCAGCATAAAAGGCTGCATGATGACCACCTTCAACTGAGTGGGGGGGACAGTAGAAAGGTGGGGAGATGGATTTATGTTGTGAGATGAGGGGTTCAGGTGTGAAAGAAGGGGCCAAAACAGAAGAGGTTTCTCGTTGTAGAGGAGCTACAACAAGAAACTTAAATTATTAAAAGGAGAGTGAATTGACAGGGTGGAGGAACTGGAATGAAATAAAATTGTGCTGATGAAGTGTCAGGGTTGACCCTCAAAGCACAAGGTGAGTAGAAGTGAGTGGGGGACAGGAAACTATAAAGTGTGGGTGGGTAGGGGATGTGAAAGTGTAGAGGAGAGAGAGCAAGAGATGGATTGAGTAACATTTCCAGAAACCATCGAACTAAACTCCTAACTTCTGATCAATACAAAAAAGACATTAAATCTTTTATCTAGAATTGGTAAAACACAAATTCAATAACAAATTTTTTATTTCATGAAAAATAGTAGAAAAAACTCCATTGTAATAAATGTGATACTTTTACAATGGCTGTTAAAATGACTGACCAACTTTGGTATAATTCTTTGAAGATATTGAAAGTTAACCAAAAGCAAAATTACTGTTACAAACCTTCCTGTGATGGTCATAGACTAATTGATGTGCAAAACGAGGAACAGGTTCCACATGCTGCATCTTGTTCCAGTACTGTTGTCCTGTGTTCTCATTTTTATATATACATGACCTGTGAAAAGTTAGAAAGAATTCCACTGCTTCATTACAATTCCTGTAGCATTGACATTCATTTTATACAATAACAAATCTACTTCAACAGACAGAATGAAGTCTCAGGTCACCATTGTTCCAAAAAGGATTTTTGGTTTTTTTTTGGTTATAGAAATTGTGAGAAACTCAACACACAACTAAAGAACTATGAAGAACTTGCAACAATATTTCATCATCGTTTACCATCTACTTTTCCATGATTGCACGAGACAGGTAAATTTTTCTATGGCTAGATGCCTTTCCTGTCAACAACTGACACCTATTTCCAAGCAACAGAATATTGCCTTTTCCATTGCTAAATGTTTTTCACAGAAAACTGGAAATGAATGACACTGCTTGTATGACAGTGACACTCATTTACAACTCTTATGCGATGTCAAGACAAAGAGATACAAACATTCACACTCACATATATATACAATGGACTTCTTCTTTCAGTTTCCATCTATCAATCTATTGACAAGGTTTTGGTTAGCCCAGAGCTATATAGTATACACAGTGGGACTGAACCTGAAACTAAATGTGGTCAGGCAGCAACCTTCTTAACCACACAGCCATGCCTGTGCATATTCAACTGGTTAGAACTTTTGGATTTGTGGAAATCTTTCACCAAATTTTATCAATTTCATGTGATATCAACCCCAAATAATCAGTAATCAATGTTTATAATTATAAACAGAGACTGAATGAATTGGCTAAACACACACACACACACAAACGTTAATGTTTTGTAACTATTTGTATTGAAGAATGAGAAATATTTCCAACAAGTGAAATAAATAAAAAAGATAAAAATTCAAACCATTAAAGAAAAGCAGATTATTTCAAAACTGATTTTAATGGATTTATTTTATTTACAATTTAACATAGAATATTAAACAGAAATAGTTTATCCTTGATTCAAACAAATAATGTAACATTAGCACTTCATAAGAATTTTACAAGAAAAGCTGAAGATTACTCTTAAAAATTTCATTCCATAAAACTAATTTAAAAATTAATTCTTAATATATTCTGACAAATTCAAACATGAATATCTGATTGATTTTGGTTTTTGGCATCAGAGAATATTTCTTCCCTTTGTCCATAAAAATACATGATTCTTTGATCTAAGGGGAATTTGAGACATTGCAGTGTTTTGACCGTCTTAATCACACCCCTCCCCTCACCCCCCACACATATCAATCAATAGTTTTAATAACAATAATTACCATCGGTTCTTGTCGATGTCATAGACCCAAAAAGAATTTTTTACATTGTCTCTTTTATCTTTGTCTTTACTTAAACCCTGAAAGAAAAAAAAAATAATAATAATAATAACAGACATCAACAATTTTCATGCATATAAAAAGGTGATCCTAATAAAATGACAAAAAATAACTCCCTCGTAATGATCCAAACAATGCTATCCCGGTTCTTATATCTCATCCGTCCCTGGTCTATATGTCTGTCTGACTACCAATTGCCTGTGTGGTGCCATGTAAAAAGCACAAGCATCGAGAGTCTGGTGCCAGTGGTATGTTAAAAGCACCCAACACACACTATGATGTGGTTGGCGTTAGGAAGGGCATCCAGCCGTAAGGGCATCCAAGCCAAATCAGGCTGGTTTTAGGTTCAGTACCTATGCATGGCACTTTGGGTAAGTGTATTCTACCATAGCCCTGGGTTGACCAAAGCCTTGTGAGAAGAGTTAATAAATAGAAACTGAAAGAAGCCCATCATGTGTGTGTGTGTGTGTGTCTGTCTTTGTTTTGACATCATGTGATTGTTGTATGTAAATGAATGCCATTCCTTTCCAATATTCTGCAAAAACATGTCTGGCCATGGAGAAAAATTATCTTTCTCGAAAACAGGTTGGAGACAGGAAAGGCATCCAGCTGTAGAAAATCTACCTCAATAAACTTAGTTTGGCCCATGCAAGCATTGAAAAGTGGTTATTAACATTACTTACTGATAATACATGAATTTCATTTAAGCCTGGATCAATTGTGGCTCTCTGTGTGAATCCAGCAGCTGGGACTGTAAGGTTAAAAACAAAGAATTATTTCTATTAGACATTCTTATTTATTCTCCAAGAGAACATTTCAAATGGTTATGTATCATAATTAGTGCATAATTTCTGCCCCAGATTTATTGTAATTAATGTAATTAATAAATGAAGAAAACTAATCTTTAATGTTTAATTCTTCATCTATTGCAATGTTTGTTTATGTTCTTCTATTGTTTAGCAAATCACAGAACCTTTTTAATGATATCACTAAACAGGAGTCAAGTTTACTTTAATAATTGAATGTCAGTGAATATAGAAGAGTGTTTGGTCTTCACACAAATATTATTGAAATATTATCACTGAAAAGACTATATAAACAACTATTTATGAACAATTAAAGCCAGTCTTTATTACATGACAGACAACTCTGGTAAGCATTGTGGATAAAATCTTTGAGAAATGTGAACTCCACACTATCTATGAGAGAATGCAAATAACAAAAATATCTATACTAGATGTGCACACCTTATGCATGTTGGAAATATAATAATATCTAATATTTATCGTCTGTTCAAGTCTGTTTTCCATGCTGGCATGGATTGGACAGTTTGATAAACCATAAGATTATGGTTTCTATGGCTGGATGCCCTTCTTAATGCCAGCCACTTTACAGAGTGGACTAGGTGCTTTTTTTCATGACACTGGCACTAGTAAGGTCAGCAAGTATCTTGCAAGACAAAAAAAGAGAAAGGAAAAAACTCCCTTGACCAAGTTGGAGGGAAAGGTAGTTTTATATTAGGTGTTGAAAGGTTAAAATATGATAGAGAGATAAGCACAGCTGTCTTGCTTTAGAGGATATAAATAGCTATCCCCACATTATATAAGGATGGGTGAGTGTAGCTGGAGAGAAGATGGTGATGCCAGGGTACCAGAGCACATTCACAAAGTACAAAAAGGTGAATAAAAGAGCAATTTTCCTACAATTCAAAACAATGAACCAAAAACACAAACCAAAATAAGACACTATATAAATTCCTTAAAGGAACTTTTATATATCAAAAGTTCTAGACATACTTTGTGAAGAATCTTTGCGAGTCCCATCAGTTATGACTTCGACTCTGTGGGAATCAACATCATACGTAAAAAAATCATTCAAATATTCCTTTGATCTTTGACCAGCAAATATATACAGCAACCGTTTTTTCTGGAGAAGAAGAAAACAATATTGAATGAATATTTAGAAATTTCATCATCATCATCATCATTTAACGTCTATTTTCTATGCTGGCATGGGTTGGACGGTTCGACAGAAGCTGGCAAACTGAAGAGCTGCACTAGGTTCCAATTGTCTGTTTTGGAATGATTTCTATGGCTGGATGCCCTTCCTTAATACCAACTACTTTACAGAGTGCACTGGGTGCTTTTTATATGGCACCAGTATGGGAGATTTTTTACTTGGTGCCAGCACAGGTGCTTTTTACATGGCACCAACACCTGTGAAATCACCAAATAGCTCAGAGAGAGAGAGAGAGAGAGAGAGAGAGAGGAACTGAGAGAACTGACTATGTGCCAGGCAAGAGGTTGGAGTGTGCTAAAAAGACAGGGACTTACTACAGAAGGAGATACTTGGCTACCCCAGGAGCACAAGAAAGAGGAAGGAGGTGGGAGAGAGAGAGGGTAGGGGCTACATACAGAGAACATTGAAAATAAATAAAAACATTTTTCTTAAATATTTCTTTTAACAATTGCAAATAATGAAAATAAATTGAAGGATAAATTTCTTAAACCTCATCCTGAATAGACATTGTCATCATCTTCCATGCTAACATCAGCTGAACAGTTCAACAGGCTCCAACAAGCCATGCCTTTCCTAATGCCATCTACTCGATAATGTGTCATGGGGGTCTTTTGTTTTCATGACACTGATACTAGTGAGATCATCAAGTAATTCATGAGACAAAGAAAAAAACCCTCTGAGACTGAGGAAGGGTGGTTTTATATCAGACATTGAGAGGTTAACATATGATAGATGGACAAGAACAAGTGTCTTGCTATAGATGAGAGACATAGGTTCCCCAGCTGGAAAGAGAGAAAGAGATGGTGAGGGTGTATCCTGAAGGTACAAGGTGATTAGGAGGGGTTGGGGGCAGAAAAAAGGGTGGGTAGGTAAGGTTGTGAAAAGTGTAGGACATTATTTTGTCTTGAAACAGAAAGGTGGTCAATACAGGTAAATCTTTGAGCAATTATAAAAATAATAACTATGTAGATTGAGAGAAGTTGTTCTGAGAAAGATATTTAATTAGTTGTTGCATAATTAAAAAAAAAAAATATTACAAGTGGTATTCTTGAAGAAGATTTTGAAGAACAATAATAAAGAAATAGAGGCAAAGGCATAACTATGCGTTTAAGAAGCTTGCTCTGCAGCCATGTGACTTTGGGTTCAATCCTACTGTACAATACCTTAAGCAAGTGTCTTCTATAATAGCCTCTGGATGACCAATGCCTTGTGAGGGAATTTGGTAGATGGAAACTGTGTTGAAGCCTGTTGTGTGTCAGTATATATGCATGTGAGTATGTATCTGTGTTTGACCCTACACTGTTTGACAACCAGTGTTAGCTTATTTACATACTCATAACTTTGCTGTTTGGCAAAACAGACTGATATAATAAGTACCAGACTTTTTAAAAGTTCTGGGATCAATGTAGTGCCCCAGTATGGGCACAGTCCAATAACCAAAACAAGCAAAAAAAAAACAATAAAAACAAAATAATAAAAATGGTTTTAGTCGTCGGAACTCACTGGATGGAATAACATTGAATGACCAATGCGTGACCGAACTTCACTGCAATCTTCCTGGAGTTTACGCCACGTGTTTGTAGGTACATGGTAAGAAAAGAGACCACTGAAGGTTGGTTCATGACTTCTTTCTCCTTCACCGGAACTAAAAAGTAAAAAAAAGAATTAAAACAATTAGAATTGAAACTAAACCAAACAGGAAGAATTTAAAATCCACCACCATCATCATCATCATCATCATTTTGATGTCTATTTCTTCTATGCTTGCATGGGTAAGACAGAGTTTATTAAGGTAAATTTTCTATGGCTGGATGCCCTTCCTGTTTACTGTAAGGTAATATTTTCCCCTGGCCAAACGTTCTTACAGAATATTGGTGCCACATAAAAAGCACTCAGTACACTCTGTAAAGTGGTTGGCGTTAGGAAGAGCAGTCAGCTACAGAAACCAAACCAAATCAAACTGGAACCTGGTAGATCCCTGCAGCTTGCCAGCTCGTCAGACCATCCAACCCATGCCCAGCCAGCATGGATAACAGATGTTAAATGATGATGATGATGATGAATGACATTGCTGGTATTACAACTATCAATTAGCAGGATAGACTTAACAGTCTTGGTTTGTAATTAACCAAACAGAAATAATAACTCATAGTTAAAAACAACTCATGATATGTTTCTTTCTTTTATTGAAGGAAAATTATCCCTTTAAGCATTGTTATTTCTGTTAAGTCTGCCTTGAGCCCAGAACTCATTCAGATTTTCAAGGCGTGGCTGTGTGGTAAGAAGCTTGCTTCCCAACCACATGGTTCTGGGTTCAATCCCACTGCGTGGCATCTTGGG
>JAOPUL010004099.1:7184396-7198032 GCA_027564515.1 Octopus rubescens | reverse complement strand
TGACTGTATATCAAGTCCTTGCTAAATTAACAAAGGCCTTCAACCAACACCGTTAAGATGGAGGTATCTCAGAGAATTCTTGGCAAGTCGGTGTGACCTTCAAATTTTGTGAAATTGCTCAAGAAACTATACTGTAACATGAAGCCCAGTTCGCAATCAGGGGGCAACAAACAGTTGAAATTGTTATAGGCAATGGACATTATCCAGCTGGGGTGGAGTAGGCATTGGGTGGGGTGTTTCTACTCTCTTTTGAATATGCTTTTGACATGCCTCTTATTTATGCTTTCATGATTATGATATTTGCATCCCCATACGGTTTAGAACAACAGGAAAGGCTTTTGATCTAAGATGACTCAAATCGAAATCAAAGCGTTGATACGAGATCTGATTCGTGCATACAGCATTGATTCTTCTTCTTCATACACAGAATGATATGCACCTTATAATGAATCGATTTTCAGTTGCGTGTATTGTGTTTGGTTTCAGGATAAGCTAGGAGAAGACAAAGGTACCGTTCACTCTTGCAACAGGTGAACCCTATACTAAGCCAAAAGTCTTCGAGAATATCATCAGTTTAGAATTTATATACATATTCTTGTATCTTGAGAATAATTTGTGTTGGGTCGCTAGATGCTTAAATACATTCGGGATTCCCAAAGATTGTACGTTTGGGGCAAAATAGAAAATAGAATACGATGAGTTTGGAGTATCACTAATGGTAATTAGACATGGTTCAGCTGTATTCATCTGAGACATAGGCTCAGGCGTCATTGTCTGGTAAGAAGTTTGCATCCCTACCAAATGCTTTCGGGTTCAGTCACACTGCGTGGCACCTTGAGTAAGTGTTTTCTACTATAGTGACAGGCCGACCAAAGACATCTGAATGGATTTGAAAGAAGGAAACTGAAAGAAGCCCTTCTATATATATATCTATGTCTATGTGAGTGTCTTTGTATTTATGTTCGTCCCCCACCACCGCTTGATAACCGGTGTTGGTCAGTTTACCTCGCCTTGAATTAGCGTTTTGGCAAAAATAGACTGATAGAATAAGTACCTGGCTTTACATATAAGTACTGGGGTCGATTCTTTCGCCTAAAACCCTTCAAGTCGGAGCCCCAGCTTGATTGCAATCCAATGATTGAGACAAGTAAAAGATAAACGACAAATGAGATCGCTTTAAATTTAATTATAAATCGCAGATAATTTCAGGTTAAATATGATGTGAAAGCCACCCTTAACACTAGGATGATAGTAACCTAAAATTACAAATTTTAACCGATTAGTATAAGTTATAGGATCACAATTAATTCGGATTTCACCCGATCAGATATTATTAGGGCTGTAAATGACTATCCGTCTGTTACGACGACGAGTGTTTCTTTTGATCCGATCAACGAAAGAGCCCGCTGATGAAAATTTTCGTGCAAATTTGCTGAGTACTCCACATACATGTGTACCCTTAATGTAGTTCTCAAGGAGATTCAGTGACAAGCCTGGCCCCTTTAAAATACAGGGACAACTCATTTTTGCTAGCTGAGGGAACTGGAGCCACGTGAAATAAAGTGCCTTGCACGAGGACACAACGCGCTACCGAGTATCGATATCATGACCTTACGATCAACAACAGCATATCTCTAACCACTAAGCCACGCACTTTCACTAGAAAGGTTATATATGATATACAGATTATCATAGAAATTCATTTAATTATAATCTTCTTTCTTATAGGTTTTCCATACTGGAAATAGCATCATCAACAAACACAATGCTACATATTCCATTCTATATTACTTTTCCTTGGGCACGAAGGCCTGGAATTTTGGGGGAGGGGAGTAGTCGATTATATCGACCCCAGTTCGTAACTGGTCCTCACTTTATCGACCCCGGAAGGATGAAAGGCAAAGTCGACCCTGGCGGCATTTGAACTCAGAACGTAAAGTCAGAAGAAATACCGCTAAGCATTGTTCCCGGCGTGCTAACGATTCTGCCAGCTCGCCGCCTTTATATATATATAATAATAATAATAATAATAATAATAATAATGGTTTCTGATTTAGGCACAAGACCAGCCATTTTGGGGGAGGGGTTTAGTCAATTGCATCGACCCCAGCGTTAAACTGGTATTTAGTTTATCAACCCTGGAAAGATGAAAGGCAAAGTCGGACCCGGCGGAGTTTGAAATAATAATAATAATCATACTATTTTTATGGGGTTGAGTAACTTTGCCAAATGATTTAAATTCTTCATGGATTCTCTTTCCTGTTGATTAATTTATTCATTTAAACTTTTTTTAATTAATTCATTCAACTCCTTTGTTAACTCATTCAACTCTTAAAGATTGTATCAAACTGTGATGATGGTGTTATTCAGGAATGATGTATTGGCAAGGAACAATCTCTTTTCTTCATATTATTCTTATTAGTGATTGAATCATAAACTGAAGGCAGCAGTATTAAATATTGTATCTAAAAACAGAGAGAATTAACAATTCCAGCATTTCTCAGTCTCATTAATCATAAATCATTATCCATAAAGACAGATGACTGGTAAATTGACAGTACCAAGTGCTCTGTCTTCAAATATGCTTTAGAATTAAGTTTGAATTTTTACCATTTCTGTTTGGAGGAGGAATATTATGAATGATAACCATAATTTGCCATAAAGCATGAGCAATCAATGGAAAAGTGTCTTCTATTAGAGAGAAACAGTTCTCTATGGAATTGGTTACATCAGAAATGAAGTTCTGAGATGGCATCAAATTATGGTCGTTGATCACCTCAGCAATACATTCTGCAAGACAACAGAGAATGAAATAATTGTTTTCAAAGAAGACTGGATCCTGAAGGTTTCTCATATTCAAAGAAAGCTTTTTGATGTAGTTGAAGAATTTGGTTGCGTAGTTATATAAAGTAGTTAGAAGTAGTTCTTTGGTTTCATGGCAATGCATAAATTGGCACAACAACTTGATGTAATCTCTTTTTTTAATCTACAAAACAAAAATTAAATAAAAAAAGAACATCAAATCAGTGATATAAAATTATCAAACATATATATATATTTAATAAATAATATATAACAGTTATATATAAAACCATGTGAGTGGATTTGGTGGACAGAAAGAAGCCAGTTCTGTGTGTGTGTGTGTGTGTTGACTGTCTCCTTGCCTTGACATAGCATTGGTACTTGTAAGTGTCCCTGTCATGCATATAATGTCCTCCATTTCCAATCTTCTGAGACAACATTTCTGGCTATGGGGAAATATTACTTTGCTTGGAAACAGGAGAGGGTTGGTGACAGGAAGAGCATCCAACTGTAGGAAATCTGCCTCAACAAATTGTGTCTTACCCATAGCAAGCATGGAAAAGTGGACATTAAAAGAATAATGATGTAATAAATAATATATAACACATCCTCCTTTAACATCCGTTTTCCATGCTGGGCATGGGTTTGATGACTCCACAGGAACTAGCAAGTCAGAAGACTGAACCAATCCCTGCTGTCTGCTTTGGCATGGTTTCTACAGCTAGATACCCTTCCTATTGCCAACCACTTTACAAAGTGTACTGGGTGCTTTTTATATGGCTCCAGCAACAATAAGGTCACCAAGTAACTTGCAAAACAAGACTCCCCCGACCCAACTGAGTGGGGATTTTGTATTGAGAGACAGAAAAAGGAGTCTTGCATTAGAGTGGCAACATGGCTGCCTCAAGTGGGGAGAGTGAGTGGGCTGGGGATTGGAGAGGGTCAGTTCACAAAAGGAGGGTGTGGTGAAATGAGTGGGTAAACACACACAAATTGTAATAGATATAATTTAGTGTTGAACTACTAAATTATAAAGTTTAAATATTGTATGTTCCAATTCTTCCAGGCAACTAAGAATAAATATATTTTAAGCACCATGACATCTGATGTTTAGCGATAGTTTCATGGTATGAAGTAGATAAGAGATAATGTTCCATTTGATAGAATGTTAATAATCTATTGTAGGTAATATTCGCAGATAATCTGGGACTTACTTTTGACATTTAAGTGAAACAGTGTAGCAGCCATAATAAGTGTTAATCAGAAACACAATAAAATATCTGCAGTGGATTTGAATGAAGAAAATCTCAAGTTTGCCGATCAGCCTGCAGTTGGCAATGTTACTTCTACAGGTACAACACTGGTTCACCTGTAATTGTTTCTTCATCAGCACCACCTAACTCTCGGTTCACCTGTAATTGTTTCTTCATCAGCACCACCTAACTCTCGGTTCACCTGTAATTGTTTCTTCATCAGCGCCACCTAACTCTCGGTTCACCTATAAATAATATTAATTATAGAACTGTAATAGTTGAGTAGATTCTCCTTCTACACAGGTAAGAACTTCTGTGTGGTTAAGAAGTTTATTTCCCAATCAAATGCTTTCAGGTTCAATCCCACTGCATAGCACCTTGGGCAAATTTCTACTTCTATAGCCCTGGGGTGACCAAAGCCTTGTGAGTGAATTTGGTAGATGGAAACTGAAAGAAGCTCATCTTAATTTTGTTGTTGTTTTAATGTTTATTTTTCTATGCAAGCATGGGTTAGATGAATATATTATTGAGGCTTTGCCTTAGGCATATGTGTGGTTGTGTGGTTAGACTTCCCAACCATGTGGTCTTGGGTTCAGTCCCACTGCACAGCTGTCTTCTACTATAGCCCTGGGTCAACCAAAACCTTGTGAATGGAGGGAGTTAGTTTATATCATTGACCCTAATTCTTGACTGGTGTTTTATTTTACTGACCCTGAAAGGATGAAAGGCAAAGTTGACCTTGGTAAGATTTGAACTCAGAATATAAACAGCAGGAACACGTACCTCACAGTAGTCTGTCTGATATAAATTATAGTTTCAAATTTTGGCACAAGGCCAGCAATTTAGAGGGAGGGGGTAAGTCGCTCACAACGACCCCAGTGCTCAGCTGGTACTTATTTTATTGACCCCGAAAGGATGAACAGCAAAGTCGACCTCAGCAGAATTTGAACTCAGACTGTAAAGACGGATGAAATGCCACTAAAGCATTTTGCCCAGTGTGCTAACGATTCTGCCAGCTCACTGCCCTTCTCTCTGATATAAATAATAAAAATAATAAAGTAATGTTGACAAATGAAAATAGTTAAAAAAGGAAAGAAAAACAAAAAGATATTCAAATTACCTGTGTTACTTTGTCATTAAAAATTACTTTCTTAATGACTGTATTTTGGAAGTCAGTAGTGAAAGTTTTAAAACTGTTTCTGAGATTTGAATCATGAGGTGCCAAGTCACAAATTTTCATTGACGCTTTTAAAGTGGAACTAACACAAGGTAAAGTGATTTTATATATATCTGTTGAGAGGAAACTATAAATGATCTTGAGACTATCGATCACTGTGTGTTCAATAACTTTGGTGATGTGATGTTGGTCTTGGAGAAGAGTTGAAACACTTCTTAAATTAAATGAACTTTGCAGGAAACGGGTATGGCTTGTTAGCATATGATCTAACGAATCAAAGTGATTAGTCAGACATTTTCCAGAAGGTGGAGGTGTTAAAATATTGGTGGATTCTGCATCTGAAAGAGGAAAATAATTGAATAAAATGAACGTACATATGTTAATGCAATATGGCTATGTACACATTTGCATGTCAGTGCATGTAGATGTACACATTTGCATGCAGATGTACACACTGCATGTGTATGGTTGTCATTTCTATACACATATTGTTGTTTACTATGAAACTGTATGTATGTGTGACTTACAAATATATGTATGCATCTGTATTTATACTATTTCTATATGCATGAATAGATGTGTGGTATAAATAATGCCTTCGATATCATCATCAACATTATTATTTAATATCCAGTTTCGATACTGATATGAGTTGGACAGTTTGAAGGAGTCTAAGAGTAGAAGGATTGCATTGTGCTCTATTGTTTGCTTTGACAGGATTTCTACAGCTGGATGCCCTTCCTAACACCAACCACTTTACAAAGTACATTGAGTGATTTTTTCCTATCACCAGAATTAGTGATGATACCTCATAATTTTCAAGGTTAAAGAGGATCTAAATATAATATTCCAGCATCCATCATTACCCTCCCCCCCCCTGTATTATTATTATGCTTCTCCCAGCTGATACAGGTGACTGGCTTTTCTCCATCAACAAATAACACTTTCCTTTGTCATCTCCTTCATTATATAACATCCTCAGATCATTTTATTCTAAGTCTTTCTTAGTCTTCCTCTTCTAAAGGTTTTATTCAATTTAGTTACCCAGCACTTTCTTATGCAGCTCTCAGTGAAGGTAAATGGCTTGGTGGTTAGGATATTCGGTTCACGGTCATAAGGTCGTTAGTTCGATTCCCAATGGCACATTGTGTCCTTGAACAAGACACTTTATTTCACATTGCTCCAGTCCACTCAGCTGGCAAAAATGAGTTGTACCCGTAATTCAAATGGGCCAGCCTTGTCACATTCTCTGTCACACTGAATCTCTCTGAGAACTACGTTAAGGATACGCATGTCTGTGGAGTACTCAGCCACTTTCACATTAACTCCATGAGCCAGCTGTTTTATTGATTGGATCAACTAGAACTCTCATCATTACAACTGGCAGAGTACCAGTATGTAGCTCTTATCCTCTCTTGCAAAATGCATCTTATTCTTCTAATAGTCAGTTTTTCTCTCTTTGTCCATTTATATCCTGTCATTCATGTACACTAACATTAAACATCCAATAGAGTTTAGTGTGTCATTTCTTTCTAGTCTTTGTAAACTCCTCTGCATTTAGAGTCTCACTATCCCATAGTACTACAGTTTGTATACAAGCATCATTCAATCTACTCTTCACTCTGAGCAAGAACAGTGTTGTTGACAGTAATGGTCATTGCTTCCAACATGTTCTTATTCTGGCCACTATACTTTCAGAGTATCCACCCAACCCCACTACTAATTATGTCACCTGGACAGTAGAAGCTAAGTATCTTAGCAAGAAGCTAAGATATAATCTCTTAGCCTGATTGCCTCTTGTTTCTATCACTCCACCAACACATACATACACACTATATTCCAGTTTAGTCTGTTTTAATTAAAGATTTTTCTTATTTCTTGCAGTTTGTTTGGAACAATAAACTTCCTAGATCCATAATCAATGTTTGTTTCTAGGCTTTCACAGCCTCATCATCAGGATATGAAATACATTTGGCTTCCGTATTTTTCCTTTTATAGTAGTCAAAGTTACGTAGATTTTGCCACAAAAGATATTTTGATCATTGGGCTTTCCTGTCAGCAGTCACATGTACAGGGTGTGCCGCAAAGAATTCTCAAATTATTTAAATAAGTTTAGTTTATTAAATTTAGTTTGAAATTGCACAAGCAAAAATGTAAACAAACAATGGAATGTACACGTACAATTGAATGTCGAAGAGCGCATTCGACATTCAAGTGTTCATATACACTCCATTGTTTGTTTACATTCGGCAAGTAAAACGTTTCAATATGTCAGCTAACAGGTGAAGTGAGATTGTAGCTCTGTAAAAAGCAGGACATAGCACCAAAGACATGGCTTCAAGGGTTGGTATTGATCTCAAAACAGTCTATAATGTTATGAAATGCTACAGTGAAACAGGTTCAATTGACAGCAAGCCCATTCCTGGTTGAAAATGATCTGTAAGGACGAAACAATTGGTGGATGTCGTCTGAAAGAGAGTCTCGCGAAATCCACGGTGGGGCAGGAGGCAAATGGCTAAAAGTCTCAATATCTCCCAGACAACCATGTGACGGGTCGTGCATGAAGACTTAAATTGTCAACACCTAATTTTGGCCACTTCCAAAGCAAAGTGACTGGAGAGGTGCAAGAAAATGTCGGAGGAGATTCAGAGCGCCGGTGACAATGTCTTCATTGGATGAAAAGATATTCACCATGGAAGCTGTAGTGAATACCCAGAATGACAGGATTTAGGTCACTTGGTTTGATACTGTTCCCGAAGATGCCCATAAGGTGTTTCGCCGAATGAAACCCGCCGGAGTGATGGTTTGGGCGGCAGTGTCATCCGATGGTGGAAAATCTCCTCTGGTGTTCATTAAAGAGGGGACGAAGGTCAATTTGGTAATTTACATGAAAATGTTAGAGGATAATGTTTTGCCATGGGTGACCGAAGCATTTGGAGATAATTATGTGTTCACGCAAGATGGCGCTCCTCATATGTCCAATGTGACACAGCAGTGGTGCAGGAGCCATTTCAGCGGGTTCTGGGTCAAGAATGTGCCCCTCCCCTCCAGCCCAGGCGGCAACCCTATAGACTTCACTATTTGGTCCATTCTAGAAAGTGATGTTTCAAGAGTTTCCTACAAAAATATCACCTCCCTGAAGAAAGCCTTAGTCCCGCCATGGGTTTGTTTAAGTAAAGAAATCATCCGGCATTTGTGTGACTCTGTTCTCAGCCGTCTTCAGGCGATTGTGAAGGTTAAAGGTGGACATATTGAATGAAACGTATCTTAATATGTTACATAACCATATTTAATTTAATCCTAAGAACTCGCGTGTTTTTATACTCTTTACTAAAAATCAATCAGGAATTCTTTATGGTGCATCCTGTACAATTTGTCTTTTTGTAGTAACATTTATGTAGGCTTTACTGCCTAAACTTTTTACTGTTAAGTGTCCATGTCAGCAATCATGTGTTAATTTTTGGATGTGTTTTTCTTAGCATTGTGTTGCCCAATGAGGATTGCTTCCAGGATTAATTATCTATTTTTGTGAAGAATTTGATATAAGAATTGTCTGTTAGTATTTTTCTATCTAACTTTGGTGTGTGTTATAGTGTTTCACAATTGCTTCTTGTTGTATATGCATGGTGAGCCTACAAGTGAGTGTTATGGTAAAGAATTAACAGCTCACACACACCACACACACACACACATATATATATATATATATATATATCCTTTAAGTTCGCTTATGAGAAACGTTTCTGAATAGACACATAAAAATCCCCTATGCTATTCTTTTTTGGTTACTGCTTATTATTCTCATCTTTCAGAGTAGTTTTCTTGGATGGTTATAATTCCTGGTGCTGCTATAGCATAGGATAAGAATAGTAAAAATAAGAACTATTGGATGGAATTCATAAATACTTTAAATGCATTTCTACGTTCATTTCTACAAATCGTATGCTTCTTGTGGATGCATGCCCCCACCCCGCCCCCTCCATAACATCCATGGATTCCTCAGGGAACTCTTACTACAAACGTTTCATTAAAGTATTTATAAATTCCATCCAATAGTTCTCATTTTTACTATACATATATATTGTTTAAATTGTTGCTGCTAATAATTATACACTGATGAAACAAAAAAATAAAAGAATGTTCTTACCATGAAATATTAAATTACTGGATTCCTGCTGATTAATTAATTGCTGTTGGCAGTTGATTAAATGGTTTTGATCAATATTGTAAGAATTATCTGGCAAATCAGAAACCCGTTTTTGGTAGTCAGACATGAGGCCCTCAATATATTGTATGGTTGGAATTTCTTTAGATTTGTTTCTCAATATAGCAAAAGCAACGGCAAGTTTGACTTTAAAGATGTATTGTTGTTCTTGAAAGAAACATGAAAAACAATTTTAGACAAGTAATAACATACACACACATATATATATACGAGGGGAGGAAGAGAGAGAGACACACACACACATATATATGAGGGGAGAGAGAGAAAGAGAGAGAGACACACACACACATATATATGAGGGGAGAGAGAGAAAGAGAGAGAGACACATATATATGAGGGGAGAGAAAGAGAGAGAGAGAGACACACACATATATGAGGGGAGAGAGAGAAAGAGAGAGAGACACACACTCATATATATGAGGGGAGAGAGAGAAAGAGAGAGAGACACACACATATATATGAGGGGAGAGAGAGAAAGAGAGAGAGAGACACACACACACATATATATATGAGGGAAGAGAGAGAAAGAGAGAGACACACACACATATATATATGAGGGGAGAGAGAGAAAGAGAGAGAGACACACACACATATATATATGAGGGGAGAGAGAGAAAGAGAGAGAGACACACACATATATATATGAGGGGAGAGAGAGAAAGAGAGAGACACACATATATATGAGGGGAGAGAGAGAAAGAGAGAGAGACACACACACACACATATATATATATGAGGGAAGAGAGAGAGACACACACAAATTGATATAATTTATTCCTTACATATGTTTCCCCATTGTGGTAATTTGTAACCTTTGTTCTGGATGTTCCAGGTGTAATTCAAGGCTGAACCCCAAAAGCTCATTAGAGGAACCTCTTTATCGTATTAGGTTACACAGAACAAATGTCTGTTTTGGCATGATTTCTGTGGCTGGATGTCCTTCCTTAATACCCACCACTTTGCAAAGTATACAGAGTGCTTTTTTGGAGGTACCAACACTTATGATGATTATAATCACCTCATAACTTGCAATGCTAGGGGCCTAAAGTTGCCCCTATATCTGAGGAAAATTAGAAGAGAGAGAGAAGGAGAAAGGACAAGAAATTAATGAAGTGAAATTTAAAACTAAAATTCTATTTTTCATCTTCTATTCACAAAATCAATGTTGTTGTTTAATCCTAATCCACCTTTGATCAATCAGAATTATAATCAAAGATGGTCCAACTGTGACCATCCCATCTTATAAAGTTTTTTTCCTACACTTTGCTTCTAGGACTGTATTATTCTATGCGTCCTTCCTAGGGAATCTTTGTGGTATATTTTCCCCCAGGAAATCATGTATGTAAATACATTTAAAGAGTCACCAAGAGTCGTTACTGAGAAAAAATGGATTTCTGATTAAATCCGTTCTATACTGGGTACAAGGCTTGACATTTTTGGGGATGAGGATAGTCGATTCAATCGACCCCAGTACTCAACTGGTACTCATTTTATTGACCCCGAAAGGATGAAAGGCAAAGTTGACCTCAGCGGTATTTGAACTCAGAACTTAAAGTCGGAAGAAATGCTGCTAAGCATTTTTCCCGGCGTGTTAACGATTCTGCCAGCTTGCTGCCTTATAATAATAATAATAATAATAATGTGTGGTGATAAAGCAACTGAAAGTGACAAATGCAGAATATGTGGTGAGAGGGATGAAACAGTGTGATAGAAACAGTCAATAGAAAAGGTAATGGGGTAAGAATGATCCATTGGGAGCTTTGTGGAAATTATGGCCTAGAAAGATCAAAGATGTGGTATGACCAAATCTCAAAAGGAGTTACTGAGAAGAGGATTGCAAAATTCTGTGGAATGTAATGATTCAGTGTGACCATCAGATTAGACATTGGAAACCTGACATTGTTGTGGTGAACAGAAAAGAAAAAACATGCCTGATAATCAACATAGCATGTCCTGGTGACAACAGGATCGAAGAGAAAGAGGAAGAAAAAGTGAACAACTATGATGAATTGAAGTGGGAAATATGCAGGTTGTGGGCAATGAAGAGAGAGGACGTAATATCAATAGTGATTGGCACGCTTGGAAGTATCAGCACTCAACTACCAACACGGCTTAAAAAGAATGGTACAAATGTAAAGATAGAACACCTACAAAAATCAGCATTGCTTGGAACTACAAGAGTTCTCTGCAGGGGGGTGGGGGTTCTCAAAGCATGATCAGTAAACAAGTGTCACCTTAGTCTGCTGGCTGTGGACAGCTGACACTTTCCATCATACCCAGTAAAATAGGCTGAGAGTTTTCATGAAATAATAATAATGATTTCAAATTTTGGCACAAGGCCAGCAATTTCGGGGGAGGAAGTAAGTCGATGAGATCGACCCCAATGTTCAACTGGTACTTATTTTATCGACCCCGAAAGGATGAAAAGTAAAATCGACCTCGGCGGAAATTTGAACTCAGAACTCCGCCGAGGTCGCAACCAGACATAAACTTTAAAGATTTTTCTCTAACGATCAAAACATAAAATAAATTCCCGATGCAAACTATGGAAAAATTAATAGACAAATATTCCAGTTGAACCAACACAGAAATAACTGGGGAATATTTTCAATCACCAGACGACATTACGTTGCTTGGTCTAACTACAGTTTGGTGCCCCATCTCGACTTCATTTCCTTACAACCTTCAGAAAAATATATTTTTTTAAATAGAATTTTCCAAAGATACGTTTTCAATGATGTAGATTACAATGATGTTGATATCATTTAGAAAAAATATTTTTGGTGAGGATTTTCGGATCGTTATCACGTCCCAACTTTGTTACCACCAATTTGTGTAACATTAGCATTTTTCACTTCATGTTTTCAAATTTATATGTTTGAAAGATCAACAATATGTAGTCTAAAGTCTCGAAAATATATTTCTGAAGGATGTCATTAAAGAATATGCAATTTAAAGAAAGTTATACGGAAACAAAATTGAGAGAGGGTGAGAAATGTTTCGAAACGCCTTAAAAAAAGTAATATCAACGTAATTGCAATCCACACTCTCGGAAACAAATCTCTGTATAATTTCATTTAAAAATATGTATCTTTCGGAAAGTTATGAGGAAACAAAGTCGGTGAGGCACCAATCTGTAGTTATACATGTGATTGTTGTTTGATCCAGTAGATCTATGATCAAATGAATTCAAACTGAGATCACCTCGTCTTTTACGGGTTATCTAGGATTACATTGTTCTTAATTTATTTCAGACAATCGGAAGTGATTTGAGGGAGAGTTTTTCGCTCTTTCTAACAGATCCTGAGACAATATAAAGAAAGGTTCCTTGTTCTTATGTACTCACGAAAATACAGTGCGGCAAAAAAAACTTCCATATTTTACATGGCTAAGAATGTTAAATCTAGGAGGTTCTTCTGCCGCATCCTGTATATTTCTAAACTAATCTTTAATAATTATTAGTTCATTTTTCAATACTTTCTCTATGTTCTTATATTTGGAAAATCTTCCAAATTTTAAATCCTATTACAAATTACAATTTAATTTTTAATATTCTCAAGAAGTAGATATATTGAAATAAAGGAATTATCTGTGTTTTAATGGTTAAACCCAAAGTTCCCCATTAGAACTTAATTCTTGAAGATTTATAATTGATAAACGGAAATAATTATTCAATTAATTAGTAACTGATGATAATTCTTAACTTCAAATCCATTGATAAATCAAATAAAGTTGATCAGAAAAATCGAAATTTAATTGCATGAAATGAAATTAAAGTTCTTTTGATTTTTTAATTCTCTTCAAGACTGATGTTTTATCTTTCAAATTTTCCCTCGGAAGATCAATTGATAAAATAGATACCAGTAATATAATAAACAAAATCAATCAATTCCCTTCGTATATATCTTCCCTTATGTTTGTATAATAGACAGAGCAGGCTAGAAAAGACTTCATGCACACACACACATACACACACACATACACATATATATATATACATATTTATCAGTAATTCGTTAAGGCCGGTCAGAGAGTGACCATTGGTTTCACACCTATAAAGCACTTGGCCATATAGGTAACTCGTAAGACTAACTCTGACCGGCCTTAACGGATTACTGCTAAATACTTTACTGTTCTAATATGTTTTAGAGTGTGCTTCTTCTTCGGATATATGACGAT
>JAOPUL010004099.1:7150002-7167401 GCA_027564515.1 Octopus rubescens | reverse complement strand
AACTATTGGGGTGATTTGTTTCACTAAACTCTTCAATGAGGTGCCCCAGCATGGCTGCAGTCCAATGATTGAAACAAGTAAAAGAAAAAAAAGATAATATAAATGTGTGTGCTTGTGTGTTGACAGCATGCGATAGTTGTAAACGAGTGTCACCATCATACAAGCAGTGCCCTTCATTTCGAATCTTCTGCAAAAATAAGTCCGACCCAAAGGAAATCTCACCTTGTTTGGAAAGAAGTAAGGAGTAGTGACAGAAAGGACATCCAACCACCTGTCTCAATAAAATTCCATCTGACCTATGCCAGATGGAAAGGTGGACATTAAATGAGATAATGATTAATATCAGAAGTGAAATGGAATGGCTCCAAACTGGAATCAAAACCAAACCATGAACTAATTCTGACATGACTGTACATCTGGTTTGTATAAAATGTGTCATATTTGTCAAATAATGCTAACTTGATGTGTCTTTTATAGTCAAAATACAACCTACACAAACTTATATAATAACCAGATATTTTATTATGGAGGAAGAATGTCAACATTAAATTTTATGAACAAGCTTCAGGAAATTGTTCAACCAAATGTGCATCTAGTTTGTGTAAATGTGCATCTAGTTTGCATAAATGATAATGGGTCATATTTATATATCGCACACACAGATGCATTTTACAATTATTTGTATAGTCAAACACATATTGAAATGGTGGAATGAGACGATTGGGCACAGCTGCTTAGGCACTCATCATTTTGCATGGCTGAGTGGATATTCAGCCTGTTTCAGTGACAGTGATTTTTGGCACCAGAGATAAACTCACTCACAAATGCACACATAAATATACTGATACAAGGAGATGGTGGAGAGAGAGAGAGAGAGAGAGAGAGAGAGAGAGAGAGAGAGAGAGAGAGAGACATTACAATTTATTAACTGAATACAATTGACATAAACATTTCCCTCTCCTCAAATGCATAAAGAGAAATATGCTCAGACACATAAACAGAGAAGGAGAGAGAGAGGGAGGAAGAGACAGCAAGAGAGATGGAGAGAGAGAGAGAGAGAGGGCGAGAGAGAGAGAAACCTTAAAACATCTAATGTCAAAGAAGTCAGCATTGACTCATCAATGGCAGATAGGTGGCACCAAAACAGCTGGACCAAAATATCTCACACCCATTGAATGGTGTATAATAACTGTATAAATATACAACATTGTGAAACTAATGAAAGACTTTGGCATTCACTCAGAATCCAGAATGGCATAACATGGACCATTCTTTCACTAATTGTTTTGAGTTCCTGCATAGCCATGGGACCGACATACACATCATTATAGTTAGGACTCTTATTAAGATGTAAC
This sequence comes from Octopus rubescens, assembly GCA_027564515.1. Taxonomy (NCBI): domain Eukaryota; kingdom Metazoa; phylum Mollusca; class Cephalopoda; order Octopoda; family Octopodidae; genus Octopus; species Octopus rubescens. Next base: position 7,166,046 of record JAOPUL010004099.1, on the reverse strand, counting down.
AGCTAGAGAGAAAGTGTGGGTGTATGGAGGGGGGGTTGCACTACACTCAATTGCTACTCCTACTCAGTTGAGTTGAGTAAAGCAATGTGAACTGAAGTGCTCTTCTTGGGTTGAGGCATTTTTAATGGGTTGCAATCCTTTCTAGATTTTTGTTATTAAACTTTCTCAAATTATCAGATCTTTGTTAAACAAGGAGGTCTTTAGGATGCTTTCTTCATTCCAGCAAGATGCTCTCTATAAGATCACTTGACATATCTTGAACATATTGTTTCTCTGGTTATCGACACACTAAAGTTTCAACATCCAGCAGCTGACTTGGTCAAAGACCTTAACTTTATCCATCTTTCAAACAGATTTGGCACCTATTTGAATTCAATATCTCTACTACTACTTGTTGATATACTTATAAAATAATAATAAAAATAGATAAAAGTGCAGCATCCAAAGTATACTATAAGATCATTATTATTATTCCTTGACATTCCTGGTGGGTGAAGAATCTGAAAGTTAATTCTACATCTGTAGAATGGATGATGCTTGAGGAGACATGCATATGCATAGAGGATATTTTCTCTTGCCTTTCTCTCCTCCTGCCACCCTTACCGTTCTCTCTCTCTCCCTCTCTTTCTCTCTCCCTCTCTCCCTCTCTCTCTCTCTCTCTCAATATCGACTGGAAAAGAGAAATAAAAAAGACAGAAGGATGTTAATATATTCACCAAAAGCCAAGTTGGTCAGCCAATCTCAGTAGCTTGCTGATTACTCAAAGAAGCTATAATGGTCTCTCATATATTATACGTTTTAAATGCATCGAAAGACTAACAAACAAATATGTTGGTCAGCCGTCGGAGATGATGCCAAAAAATAGTAGAGGGCGGTGGTGGTGATGAGGGGAAGAAATCAAAGAAACTGGATTTTCCTCTCTGTTTTAGTGTGTGTGTGTGTGTAACAAGAACTAAAACTGTTGATTAACCAATACTGCAACATAGCAGTTTCAACTGTCCGGTTGGGACCAATAAACTTCCCCCTTAGATCAATAATGCTTTTACGAAATACACGAACGATCCGTTTCCTGTTTGACCTCTAAAATGGAGGTTCTTTGTGCCTGAGACGGAAAGAAACTATAATAAACGTGTGTACGTTGTATTGAACAAGAAAATATCTTGAACGGACCAGCAAATGAGAATGTTTTTCTAATCAATACTTCACAGACTGTTACTTGTTGAGTTTGAATTTTACGAACAAGGTCAAACGAAGAGAATGAAATATAAACTGAGCAAACATTATTTTCTAAGAGAATACATCCATGCATGGCATCAGTTAAAATGATTTCGTTTAAGAAAGAGTTAGCTAAATTTTATAGAGCACGGGATTTAGTCAATTAAATCAATCGTAGGATAGTTTGATTTATGAATACCCGTGGAGTGAGAAGAAAACTTGGCCTTTTTCTTCTTTATAATACCATTCACATAGAGGATACTTCAAATAAATATTTAAACGACCCAAACATTTAAATGGTGGGCAAAGTTGATTCCAATAGGATTTGGATCCAAGGCAGAAATTTGAAAATCTCCCCCGAAGCACCATACCCCGTGGGGGAAAGAAATGGGGATAGTTTTTCCCCCTTCAGTTTTTATTATTTCTGTTTCATCCAACAGAAATTATGCTTCTGAAAGATTTATTTTCCAAAACCATTTAAAAAAAAAAAAAAAAAAAAAAAAAAAAATCATTTTTGACTCCTAACTCTGCTATTTTCCTTCTTCTTGAGGTCGGGGAAGCTATTTCAAAACTCCGCCGAACTCAGAATAGAAATGCCGAAACTCAAAAATCTTGTGTCCGATATCTTAACCTCACGAACAAAAGTGGGATATCGTAGTGGACAGGGATTGTATAAACAAACACTCATTCTGGCTCTGTAGAATCACTGCCGCCCCCACTTCTCTACCTGTGCGAATATAAATCGAAGGGGGGTTGTGTTCCATGAAGCGACTCTAAGTTGGCCTCTGTCCCCAATCACCAATATGCGTTAAAATAGGGCCATTATTAACGTTTTATATATATATATATATATGTACGTATGTGTGTATATATATACATATAAAGTCAACCTGGCAAACCTGTTTGCTGTTGCGAGATATTTTATTATAATGAGAAACGACAAAGAGAATTTAGTTTGAGACAGTTTGAATTCGATAACAAAAGAGACGTATTTATTGTTGCTGGGGTGTGGGAGGAGAGGAAAGGAAAAGAAAGTTTAGAGTGTATATATATGTATATAATATATTATAATCACACACCCACATAGATAAATATACATGTTTAAAGCTAAGCTGAAGGTGTCGGGCGAGTCTATAAGAATTAAGAGAAGGTCAGGTAACGTAGTGTAACTAGGCTAAGCAAGAGCAGTCTGACTCTTTTTTTTTCCCCTTCCTATTTTATTCTGTCATAGTGATTATTTTAGTGACAGAACCACAGCTGAAATATTTACTGTAGAGCTTTCAAAACTGTTTGTCAATAATTTGCATTCCATTTGTGCGGAAACAGGACGTTTGCAGTTTAGTTTCTTTGCTGAAAACCCACGTCTCAATAATATTGTGCTTATATTATAATAATACATAATATTCCTCTTCAACAATGTCAGGTAAGAAATATTGTTAAAATATTTTTTTTAATATATATTTATAAAGTTAAACATATGCATTTATTAAGCTTTGTTTTGTTTTTCAAGTTACATAATCAAAGAAAATGATAACTTCTTTTTCTATTTAATACCAAATACTAGATCTTGAAGCAAATTTTCTATGCTTTTAGAATATTTTTTTAAAGAATAAAATATTTAAGAGATTCCTTATAAACCAATTTTCGTTGTCATTAGATATAACTAGGCCTTCCACCCCTCCGTTCTTTTTTGTGACAACGAATTGATATAAATAGACGTTTATTGACGAATAAACTCTCTCAGCCTAATCAACTTGTTGAATTTATCACCTTTAGAGATCAAATAACTCATCTATCGAGAGGAGGAGAAAAAAAAGCAAAATTTCCTTACTCCGTTTTAGATTTTTCATTTTCCCTACTTAATAAATAGGTAAATTATACTTAAACGTTAACTTAAATTATTGATTTAGACATTGAAAAAAAATATATTAAACTTAAACACTATAAAAGCGGCACATATATTTCTCTCTTTAAATTGCCTTGTAATACGTTAATTAACTTGGTTTTAATTATTTTTTTAACTACTTTTTCCCCCCTTCGTGTTGGCAAAGTTAGTCCTTAATATTTCAAACCTTATGTAATTTAAACTACTTTTTAAAATATTTAAACATAATTCTTATCATAAAAATTTAATCCGAATTAAAAAGAAAAAACTTTACCTATTTTGACATTTAAATTAATCCTTGTATTTTAATGGAATAACTGCATAATAAAATAGAAGACGACACTCCAAACTTCGATTTTCATTCAATCGGATCTGTATGTAATATTAACTGTTGATTCTACCTCTCGGTTCAAAAAAATAGGGTGGGGGTGTTACATCTCTCCTCAAAAGAAATCAATGACATAGACACGTGCACACATTTCTGTTCAATATTGCACCACAGCAAAACAAACATTCTAATATATGCTAAAAAAAAAAGAATAAAATAACCCCATCTGTGTGTGTGTGTGTGTGTACATAAACAAACATACATAGACGCAAACTTGGTTGTATGGTAAGAAGTTTTCTTCCCAACCACATGGTTCCGGGTTCAGTCTCACTGCGTGGCACCTTGGGCAAGTGTCTTCTACTGTAGCCTAGGGCCGACCAAAGCCTTGTGAGTGGATTTGGTAGATGGAAACTGAAAGAAACCCATTATGTATATATACGCGCACACGCGGAAAATCTTAATATTGATAGTTACTTAAGGCGGCGAACTGACAAAATCGTTAGCGGCACATCGGGCAAGATGCTTAGCGGTATTTCGTCCGTCTCTATGGCCTGAGTTCAAATTCCGCCGAGGTTGACTTTGCCTTTCATCCTTTCGAGTCGATAAAATAAGTACCAGTTGAGCACTAGTGTCGATTCATTCGTCTTGGTCCCTCTTCCAAAACTGTTGGCCTTGTGCCAAAATGTGAAACCAATTGTAATAGTTACTTAAAAGAACTTGAGCGAAGTCTTCATGACAACAGAGATAACATCAACACTATTAAGACTGATTCTTAAAGGTAACCCGAAATCTGTTTCATGACAAACATGTTGATTACTCAATTCGGTGTCTAAAACGAGAAATAGAAAATACTTCTGTGGTTGTTAAAAACAAATTGGTGGTAACCAAAGTGAAAGCGGCCCGTGATACTCGGGATCGTCGCCCCCAACCCCCCGAGATACAACCCCCACCGGCCGGTTAAGATAAGACCGGTGCTGGGTCAAAGTGGTCAATTAAAATATAGATCGAATAAAATAAGCACTGGGTTCGTTATGATTTATTACTCCCAACACCACCACCACACTGAAGGTGGAACCCCGTTTTATCGCAGTCCAATGGTTCAGAGCCCCACGAGGTGAAGTGGTTACTGCAGCGGGTGTCGCGGGTCATTCTCCGTGGCGGGACACAACTGAGTACTCCTCTTGTTCTGGGATATACGGTCCATGCCCCTCCGCTGCTCCCCCCCTTTCTCTATTTTTTTGTTTGTTTTGTTTTTATTTTATTGATTCTAAGGAATCAACTGTATTTATATTGTGACAATTTTAATTTAAATCTGTTTACACTTATAAAAGAATGTATGAGATTGCTCCAGCTGGTCAAGTCTAAGAATGTCGAACTGCTGGTCGATCCTATCACTTGCACCGCTTCTACTATTTCGTTTATATTTTCTAGAGATATAATCATTTCATTAAGTTTAATTTGTTGAATTCAATTTCGTGAAATATAAGATGCAGCGTTCTTATCGGAGACGCAACATTGGGGTCAGATCCGGTTTTAGGTGCTCAAGGGTTGTTACGAAGAAATGGAGGCCCACCCTACTGAAATAGGATGAAATTGTCTCCTCCCACCCTCAGTGGTGTAGCAAGTGTGTATGGGGTGAGGGGGGGGATCGCGCAGGGTGGCTACTTTATATAAGTGTTTGCTGTAGACGATGGTATGTAACGTTTTAGAATGTGGACGATCATTTTGGTTGCCGTACAGGGTGCCCCAAACCTTCGCTCTGCCCCTACTCCTCACCCTCAGTAGATTCCTGGTCTCCGGTACTGCAGCGTGCACAGAATCTGCCTTAAGATGACACTGTCTACAGGGCAATAAACAGCGGGTGCACACGAACTAGTTTGCAGCGAGTTCGAAGTCTTTTGTGTGCGTGATACTTGAGGAGTGTAGGGCTGACTCGTCCCAGATACGTTACACGATGACAGCAGCGTGGGACATAGCTAAGTTCACGACAATTTGTGAACCGGTTTCAATTTCTAGGTAGAAGCGTTTGATGTTTACCGCTATTGTCCACTCCTCCCCCTTAGTTTTCTGCGTATTTTGTCTTTAAAATCTAAGTCTTATGTTTAATAACTCTCAGTTCCGTGTCTTTTCAACACCGTTTATATACATTAAATGAAAAATAGTTGTGCAGAGCTGGGAGTCCCTCAACATGTAAACTAGCAAACGTTGATTGAGAATTTGTTTTTCACGTCCTCTTTTAAAGAATATATAAACATAGACCTTATTAAACCATTCTTATTGACTGCATTCATATTCGGAACCTGTTATCTGCCGTACGAAGAGAACTGGTACAGGTTTTTATTGCCAACAATACGTTGATATTGTGAGGGAATGTCTGGAATAATTTTCTCCAGCACGATTTTAACTAATGTTTTGCTAAACGACAAGCCGAATCCTTCAAACTTGGTTATTTTATTTATTTTGTTCACCGATGACCCGCCACCGTAGTTCTATCTTTAATCTTACCAGACTCGCTTCTTTTACATTAGAATTCATTTTCTTAATCACTGCTATTTATTGCTTTGTAGTTATTTGACAATATTACAAAATACCTCTTGGAAAAGACACATTAGATAAAATGGTCCTACGGGATGACCACAGTTGGTGTCTTTGATTGCTGGTCTGCCCTATTCTTGAGCAAGATACTTTAAATCACATTGCTCCATTCCACTCAGCTGGCAAAAATGAGTTGTACCTGTAATTCAAAGGGACCAGCCTTGTCACATTCTGTGTCATGCTGAATCTCCCCGAGAACTACATTAAGGGTATGCATGTCTGTGGAGTGCTCAGCCACTTGCATGTTAATTTCACGAGCAAGCTGTTCCGTTGATCGGAACAACTGGAACCCCCCCCCTTGTCTTCATAACCGACGGACTGCCACTAGTGTACAACAAGAAAAAAAAAACTTTTGCTCTAAGCTAGAGAAATACACCCAAGTAAGATGGGAAAAATTACGATTTTCTCTTATTTTCCGAAAATATTCGATATATACATCTATAAATATAACTTTAAAACAAGTTTCACTGAGAATTAGAACAATTTATTGTTTATAAATGAAATTTACATGTTAGGGTCGAAAAGTAACCAAATTTATTCATAACTTTGTGACAACCTACAACTCAAACTAACACTTCTTTATATTAATAGCTATGTGCACGCGCGCACGCAAAACTTGTGTGTGTCTTGGCGTAGCGTGAACTTTGCCAGCGCCCGTTGTAAGAATTTCGTCTCCTAACCCGTGGACAGGGCAACCCGCCTCTGTGATTCCGCCCACGCTAAGCTACTGTTCGCGCGCGTGTATGTGCGTGTTCTCTCTCTATATCTATCTGTCTGTCCCTGTCGGTCTGTCTGTGTCTGTCTATCTAGCTCTGTCTCTCTGTCTATCTATCTATCTGTCTGTCGGTCTGTCTATCCCTGTCTGTCTGTCTGTCTGTCTGTCTGTGTCTATCTGCCTGTCTATCCCTGTCGGTCTGTCTGTCTGTCTATCTAGCTCTGTCTGTCTCTGTCCGTCTATATAGCCCTATCTATCTGTCTAATCTATCATTCAAGTTTATTGTTGACTATTCCTCAACCTGCTAGAAATAGCAGACAAACCACTTTCAAATCACACTTATCGGCAAAGAGATCAATAGAATAAGTACCAGGCTTTAAAAAAAAGTACTGGCGTCGATTCATTCGAGTAAAAATTCTTTAATGCGATGCCCCAGCATGGCCGAAGTCTAATAACTGAAATAAAAGATATATATAATCTCTGCAGTATTGAGGGGGAAACTATCCTTTTAATATCAACCCGGTTGAGACCACCTTTCGTTCTTTATTTTCTTTTAAACTCGTCTAAATTAAGACCTTCCAAAATTTCGCATTAAATTATATTTCAAAACACCAACTTAATAATGACAAACTTATTTTACTAAACTCTTCGTTATTTTCAAAATTAATTGAAACAAAAGCAGAGTATTTTAACAAAAGGGTTAAGCTTTTGTTATAAATGTTTCTGTAATCTGTGTTGGAGAAATAATATCTAAATTATTTAAAAATAAAAACCCAGAAATATTTGTTTTATAAAAAACCTCTCCTAGTCGCTATTGAATCTAACACAACGTTGATATTAAATAGCTTCTCCCGCTGAATGTGGAAGACTACTCTCCTAACTTCGATATTACCACCTAATCGATATTAATATTGGGGTGTGGCTACTAAATAAACCTCTTATTGATTAAGTGAAGTCACTATCGTTATTTCATAACTTGTTGTTTGATGTTATTTGTTTTTTGTTTTTTTATTCAATTCCATTTTCACCATTATTGTTTCAAATGTGTAGTATTTTAATTTGAATAGGAGTTAATGGAAGCAGATTTTCTCGTGTGGATGTGTGTGTCAGTGTATGTTGTATGTGAGCGTGTGTGCGTATGTATGCGCGCGCGCAAAAGCGTGTGTGTGTGTGTGTGTGTATGTATGTATAAACTTTCCGTTCATTTATTATTTACACTTATAATTTACATTCAGCACAGCCCTGCATTAGAATTGCGCAGTATAGCCGAAGGGTTCAGAAGTTCGCTTTGTAACCACGAGGTTCCGAGTTCGATCCAACTGCATCGCGTCTTAGATGTTATGTTCTATAATATTGGATTGATTCACATCTTGTGAGTGAAATTGTATAAATGGAAAGTGTACAGAAGTCAGTCCTGGCATTAAAAAGGTTTCCACCTTGTTACCACACTGTGTCGTGCAAAGTTGATTTACACAGGGTTCATATTGTTTATGGATACGTAAATCACTGGATTATGGTTTGGCCATGGAAGTGGCTTAGTGGTTAGGATATTGGACTCATGATCATAAGATTGTGGTTTCGATTCCTGAACCATGCGCTGCATTGTGTTCTTGAGCAAAACTCTTCATTTCATGTTACTCCAGTCCACTCAGCTGGCAAAAATGAATATTCCTGTAACGGACCGGCGTCCCGTCCAAGGAGATGTGTGTGTGTGTGGGGGGGGGGTATATACGCCAAAGAATCCGGCCCTGTGAGTCTATACGACTCAAGATTTCTTTTTTTTTTTTATTATCCAAATGTTGTTATTCCAGCGACTTAGTTCAAGGCCCTTTCCATAGGCAAACACAAAAATGAAAAACTAGAAAGGTATTGGACGAGGCGGCAAAGGATAGAAAGAAATTTAAAAAGTTATTTGGGTTATCCAGCTTGTTTGTCTGGTTTAAACTTACTGAGAAAATCGTAGTTAGCCGAATCAATAGTTGTCAAACGCCATAGACCGCCGAAGAACGGTGGCGAGGTCTTGTCATTAGTTTCACTCTATCCAATGTTAAAAACTTATTTCGTCCTAATCCACTCCTTCGAGCTGTAGATCCATTGTTGGTGTTGTTGTTGTTTAACCCCAGGCCAAACTTGATCAATCAGACTTTAATCAAAAATATTTTAGCTTTGAAGTTTTCTCGTTTTTCTTTTCTGTAAATATGTTGGACTACATTATCTAATGTGGATGGTGCACGCTTCTGTGTGTTTCGCAGGTTTAAAAGTGCAATTTAGTGCTTTTAAAAATGAAAGTAAATTGACCGGAAATGACGACATTGACCGATCCCATAATTTCATAACAACAAAGAGAAATCCCTCATTATGCTTCATCTACATGCACCCACTTGTGTAGTTCCTTCTAGTAATATCTTAAGGATTTCAGAAATAGCAGCCAAGGTACACCAATCTACTATATTTAGCAACAAATCGCGGAAAAAGCATTGCATTGTCGACGCATGTTAGCCTCACAGTCACGTGTGTGCAATGTAGTAATAATTCTGTATGGGTATTGAGATTTACAGCAAGAACTGACATGAAGTGGTGCCATTGCTCCTGTCGATTCACATTCCATATAATGGTTTTGTAGCAGAATGGATAAGGAACCTGTTACAGTTATGTTACAGAAATTGTTGACATAAAATTCTGATTTTTCATTGACGTCATTTCCGTTCAATTACATTTTTAAAAAAACAACCAACCACCCTGAACTGCATGTTTTATCTTTTCAAGATGGTAGGGTGTGATATAAGGGAGATTTGACTGTAGTTTTATGCAAGTTGAGTAATTGTTTAGAGGTTCCCTAATATGCTTATTACAAGAGGAATATATAACTCACAAAACGATGACTGTAGCCTTAAAAAATATTGGAAATTGTTGTGCTTCATTCAAGTTTTTTTTTTGGTGTTGGTCCATGATAGTATTTCTCTTAATGTGACCTTGTTTGACCAGTCTATCACCCACCACCACCACTACACCAAATTGAATAAATAGATTAAACATGCTTATTATACACAAGAACAATGGTAGGAATTTTTGAAATTTAAGAATGGACATTCCCTCCCTCATACATACAATAATTTTAGCTTTCAGGAACACTATTTTTTGCTGGCTAAAGTTAGTCAGATAAAGGGGGGCGGGGACCTGAACCGACACAATTACAGATATGTGCTCCTCATCTTGACTTTGTTTCCTTATAACTTTCTGATAAATGAATAGTTTAAAATAAAATTTTCAACAAAAGCATTTCAGATTATATTGGAATTTGATGTGAAGAAAAAAAAATTATGGGGGTGAGAGAGAGAAGAGAATTCCCACAGTTCATCAAAATGTATGAGGAAATAAAGTCAACGTGTGAATTATCCAAAACTCCTCTCAATTCCTCCGAAAAAATTTCTCACAACAAATATTGATATAATCCTAATCTACATGATCAAAATTGTATTATCTCTGGAAAATAAAAAAAATAAAACACGTTTCAAAAGGTTATGAGGAAACGGGTGTTGGTGGAGGGGTACACGTGTAGTTATGCCCCTAAACCTGGATAATTGGCTCTACATTTCAGTGGCAGTTCAGTTGTTGTTTAACCCTAGCTCAGTCCTGATTGAGTAGACCTATGATCAAGGCTATTCCAGCCTTGGCCATCCTATCCTGAATTTTAGAACGTCTATTGGTCTATCTAATATATGTGTCCTTCTCTGTTTAAAATGATAGTGTGTGGTTTGAGGGAGATTGGGTTGCTATTACTAGTAAGTCAAACAGACAAGGGAGCTTCTATGTCGGTGGATCTACATGTTTAGAGGGTGTTGAGATTTTTCCTTATTTATATATTTAAAGATATTTAAAAGAAAGTTGCGGATTAAAATCCAAAAGGAGATTTTCTGTCATCAATGAGCAGAAACAAAACCGAGGCTGCATTAATAACATTTGATTATAGAAATCCTTGGTTTCTTTAGCAATTGCCATAAAAATTTGGGGTGGGTGGGCACGTGTTGGATGGGATTGTATAAGGAATTGGTTTCTGTTGATTAAAATAATGTTAATGCTTATTTCATGTGGAACATTTGTAAACTATTGTGGAGGGGGGAGGGAGAGAACCACTGCCCTGTATGGTCACTCAACCGGCTAGAAATAGCAGCCAAATGTCCCTTACCAATCAACACTCCCCTGTTACACTTCATTGGCTTTGGTATCACAGTGAATTCCTATTAGTGTACAACAGTCCTTTTAAACATATTTTTATATATATTTATATATTGCATAGCTTTGAAACTTTTCTTTTTTTAATCTAGTCTGAGTCAATTTAAAGACAATTGAAAATCTACTAAATGTAATTACGACTTTTTGCTCTGCTAAATTAACAGTTTAATTAACTTTAAGCCCCACCACCCCCTGTCCTTTTTTTTTTTTCTTAGAATGTTCTTTGAGGTTAGATTAATCAGAAATATGACATAAAACTTCCTCCACCCTTACCTCACTGATATCCTAGGGGTCACCTAGATTCTTGTGCTCTCTAAGCAATGAAACAATCATGCCATGACTTGTAACACATACAAAGACATACAGTAGCTTTACTAATTAACTAAACCAACATTGTTTGAACAATTAAAACCTGAAACAGTTGATGTTATTTAAAAAGTACTTTTGTTGTGTTTTCTACGATGGTCTCTGAAATACTAGCTTTTTGGGTTCATGCTTTCGTTTAATCCTAGTTTGACTCTCTTTTTGGGGTAAAATGAAGATTTAGTTTTGTCAGTTGAATATCAAGTTTTTATGAACAGTACCAATTCTATTAGGAATGGTCTCTCTTTTATATCTCTTGGGTGTACAGTTAGATGTACAACTCAACTACTGTATGAGTTAGAGCTCCACATAGATTATCATTAATCCAGTCAGCTTTCAGTATAGTGGTTAATCTATTACTGTACTTAATAGTTGTTACTAGTTATGATGTACAGAGCATATGTAGGGGGAGAATCACCAGTGTGTAACCCCTCTCTTGTTTGGCATATCAATCTCTTGGAAACTGTTCAGAAACTTGAAACCAGATGAATACCCACCATCAGGCATCTACCATACTCAGAATGTCTTGCTTCCCTCGGCATGGACACATTAAAGATCTGTTGTCTGGCAACTGACTTGGTAGACACCCACAAGATTATCCATCTTGGACACCTTTTTGAATTCCATATGTCTAACTTGTGGAAGGCGCGTGGCTGAGTGGTTAGAGAATTGGATTCACAGTCATGGGGTTGTGAGTTCGATTCCCTGACCGGGTGATGCATTGTGTCCTTGGGAAAGACACTTTATTTTCACGTTGCTCCTTCTACCTGGAGTTGCGACCGATAGATAGTATTAGCAATTGAAAGACCAGTGGAAAAACATTGTTTCCTAGGTCCGATCTGACAAAGTCGATCGCCCATTTATTTTTTTAATTTTTATATATATATATATATATATGTATGTATGTATGTATGAGTACATACATGCATACATATTCGGTATACATGAGCAGAAATGACTATTTGATATGTAAATATTTTACAAATCTTTTATAGAGATAATCAAATGAAGAAATAGATTTTATATAAAACAGGTATGGAAAATGTACGATGCATCAATAGTATTTTGTTAGGGAAGGGGCACACAACTTCATGCTTTCTTCTGCGGCATTACTTTGTAGACAGATTTACATCTAATGCTATACATGAAATAAAAACATTGCCTTAAACGTTTATACAACATAGTGCATCAATGAACAAAGAGGTCAACCTCGATAAAGCTTCTTTTAACAATTTCTTTCAAATGTAAACCAAACAGAACAAATATATTAATTTCAAATTTTAGCACAGGACCTCCAAAAATAGAACAAATCTAAATATATTCTCCATACAGCTGGGATAAGGGCCGGATTTATAGGGGGCGTATAGGGCGATTTCCCCGGGCCACCCTCGATATCGGGGGCCTCTGCTACGAAGGGTATGGAGTACTCAATACAGGGTGGCCCCCACCTCCCAGCAATCTGGCATGAAGAGGCTCCCTTTCAATATACAAATATATCTAGATGTCTTAAAAAATGTAATGGATTCTCTTTTATGATAAATAATCATAGAGTTCTCCACGTTAACGATACCAACATTCTTCCAAGATTTTAATTTTTTGTATGAGGGCCACTCCAACTTGAAGTGCCCCGGGTCCTTCATAGTTTAAATCCGATACTGGCTGGGATGGTTGTTTTATCGCTTCACCATTAAATATAGCAGTCAAATCGTACCTTGACAAAATACAGGAAGGGCGCATTAGATAACATAGCCCTAGATAAATGGGAAGATATTGTCATGAGTGATCATAGTTATATATGGACTCTTATGTGAAATTATGGTTTGTTAAATATTTATTGACGAATAACAACATTTGGTGGGCTGAATGTTATGTTTATAATGATCACACTAATATGGAGATTAGTTCTCATACTTTTTTTCATTAATCTGGAGCATTTTCATTTACATAAAAGTGAATAACATTCAAGAGAAGTTCTAACACTGCATAATATCTTTAATGATAATATGAGAACAGTTCATATTATTGAGAACAAATTAGAAATATTTTAAAATACTTTAATTTTCTGTCAGCTTTGAAAATTGAAGTGTTTCTCGTTTAAATAAAAGTGTCGCATTAGTACTCTGCAGACGTGCAGTAATGCTTGGTGTATGTAGTGAGTCTAGTGTATTTGTGCTTCCGTAGTGAGTCTAGTGTATTTGTGCTTCCGTAGTGTTATTTTGTATTGCTATATTTCTATCTGAAATATTTATGGCTTGTGTACGTCTTGCCCGACCACTATTGCTAACGTCGGATATGTACTTTGTTAATGTCATTCTGTTGTTATTTGCTAGAGTAATGCAAAAGGCTAATACGGTAACTGTCATAGGAAGTCCCAATAAAATGCTAGAAATATCTTGATAAATATTTATACCCCCTTTCGTTTTTGTATTCTTTAATATTAGGATTGTTTATTTTATTTTCTATTGAATGGCATTTGGCCTCGTTCTTACTACCGCGCAATACGGTTATGTAACTAACACTTGTGCAAAGTCATCTATTCACTCTTTTCTTCCCAGCATAGGAAGGTCAGTCCCTCTCCCCCTCCCCCTACCCACTATACGTTCTTTTTCTGAATAAATATATAGGAATTTTTGAAAAAGCACAACTGCAAACAGATACAGCAGGTATTTCCAGGCTGTGTGTGTGCGTGTGCGTGTACGTGTGTATGTGTGTGTGTGTGTGTGTGTGTGTGTGTGTGTGTATGTATGTGTGTATGAATGCATGTGTGTGTACATATATGGATATATGGCATTTAGGGAATGTGTAAACTGTGAAGGTACGCCGAGCAGTCACAGAGATACTTTTGCCGGCAGCCTGGTTGGATTGCTTGCAACAAATCAAACTCCATTAAAGTCACTTATAGCAATGTCTTGATGTTAAATGACGTGGCATTATCTGGCTACCATTAAAATAGTAACCTGTCCTCTACACCATTCATAATAGGACTGCGTTAGAATGGTCACCCAAAGTACACGAGATAAACATTTATGTTTCTATTGCTTTTCTAATAACGTTCTTTCATTAAGCCTGCAGTTTTTGACAGAACATCTTGAGTATATATACATAATAAACAAGACCATATACCCAGACCCTGTACCCTGACCATATACCCAGACCCTATACCCAGACCCTATGACGCTTCAGGTTAGCTGACTGGTCGGGGTTGCTGGAGGTTTGTGCTAACTATCTTTGTCAGCGCGTTCTTTACCTCATGGTAAGTAGTTAGACGAGATCGTTGATGGTTTAAAACAATCATCTTTGGCCACCAAAGGATGTATACAACTAATATGCAATACCCCAAGTAGCTCACTCATAGCTCTGTGCTGCAGCATTTCAGGCTAAAACAAAGCCGACAATGCTTGGAAAACAATCCTTACTCATAAACTCAAAGATGCTTACATAGCCAAAAGGATCTATATCTGCTAATTTTATGATGGTCCCCTTTCCTCCACTTCTCAATCATAAAGGTCTTGTGAGTAGTACTCCGTTCAAGAACCCCTCCATCTTCACTACCTAATTTGTTCCACGCTGTTCACTCTTACCAAATCTTCTTTAGACCTATCATCAGAATCACCATCTTGCACACATTAGTAACAAGTGCAGAAGTACCTCTGATGCCTTCAAACTTAGAAGGCCAGCGGACTTGACAATGTCACTTGCATTGGACTTAATGCACACCGTTGGCGCCTAAACACACCAAGCTTTACAATCTTTCTACAAGGATATACTACCATCTTTAGAATGTCCATGCCAACAATCGTTCCATCGCAGCCATTTCTAGTATTTCAAGGGTGTTTGAGAAAGTTATTAACAACAATATTCTCTAACAACTTTAACACCCCTGTCTCTCTTTAATGACCATCAATAAGGCTTTCGTAACACTAGATTCACTGGGGGGTGAATATCCTATGTTACTCACTTGCGAATGAATTCTCAGTCAAGTTTGTCGAAAGCAAGGTTCTGTCTCATCCACTACACTTTTTTCCCTAAGCAACAACTATCCACTTGACGCCACCTCCAGCAACAGCCATTCATACGCAAATTTCCTGGACTTTCATAACTTCCCGGACCTAATCGCCATCCACATGCAGCCTACAGAAGTAACACCGAATCTGAATTAAAACAAAAACGGGGGCGTCAGAAGAATTCACTTCTGTGGTAATGTCAGTAATCCCACTTTCAAAAGTAAACACACACACACACGCACACATACACACACACATACACACACTTACACATGTACACACACATACATGCACAATCGTTCTAGATAACAATAAACCATCATTGCACCTAACACTGCTTAAATATGAGTAGCAACCAACTAGATCGCTCATGACCTCCCTAAATGTTACTCTTCGGTGTCATTGTGAATCTCTCATAGCGAACTCAGAACATGAACATAGTTATGTCTGCATCTAAAGACCGGGCCTTCTAGAGGTACCAAATATTCTTACCCCAAGAATTACTGAACCTCTCCATCAGGCCCCCGAGGTTCCATATAAGATTTGTAGTTGCGTACATAGCTGGAGTGGCATATCCGTATTTGCTATAATAAGTATCTAGTTGTGAGTATACACTGCTGTACACCCGTGCGTAGTCCCCGACTATACCTGGTGGCATACCATTTAAATTCCAGATTCGACTGGAATCTGAAAATTTATATATATA
>JAOPUL010004099.1:7105381-7119643 GCA_027564515.1 Octopus rubescens | reverse complement strand
GGTTAGGAAGGGTATCCAGCTGTAAAAACCATTCCAATACAGACAATTGGAGCATGATGTAGTCCTTGGATACATTGGGTCCTGTCAAACTGTCCAACTCTTGCCAGCATGGAACATGGACATTAAATAATATGTGTGTATGTGAATATATACAAACACATTTATGACTGACCCTGGAATTGAACTCACAGCCACTAGCTAAACGACTACACTAAACATTTAGTCAACACTAATATTGACTACCCCACTGTCCCTGTAGAGGGACTGGATGTCCAAACAGCATCATCATCTCTTAATGTTTATCATTTGTGCTGGCAGGAATTGGATGTTTTGATAGGATCTGATGGATCTAAAGACAGCACCAGACTCTATTGTCTGCTAGGACATGAATTCTACAGTTAGACACCATTTACAGAAAGTACTGGATGCTTTTAATATGGCACCAGTACTATTGAGGTTGGCATGTAGTTTACAAGACTAAAATTCCCTTCGATTTGGTGGGACTCCAGTAGATTAGGGAAGTGGCTTTATGTTTGATGAGAAATTGTTGTCCAAATATCTGTGTATAAAATGTGCATAGATTTATATACATAAACTTCTCTCTACATGTATGTATATAGTGTATCTGTAAAGTCATGGTGGGATTTCAAAACTATTGCTGTAACTTGTAACACCCCACATTTCATATACATGTTGAATAACAGACCAACTAATGAAGTTTACATACAGTTTAGTGCAGTTTGATGTGGCTTCCATTTGTTTCCCTACACACATCTCCAGTTGGGTGAGTGAAGAAACCTTTACAGGCACACTGTATGTATGTTTCTCTCTCTAGAACTGTTTCAGATGTGTTCTTTTCAAAACACGTCTGAAACAGCTGTAGTAAACCTCAGCCCATTTGTGTTAATATTTATACTACACCACACTCGGAATCTTCCCTGTATTGGCTTTTGAGCTTAGTGGACCGTGGACTGAATGCCGGAGTAATTTTATGTATACGTTGGGTGTATTTGGTCCATGCTTGTGAATGTATGCGTAACTGGAAGGACAAATCCGTATATACCCTAGTAAGTAGGTGAGTGTCCATACACACTGTTGATACACGGGTATGTGGTCCTAGACTCTACATTGGTGCTTTTGTTATTAAAATACATCGATTCTATTGGATCCTGAAAATAATTGCACACACACACATAGTATATATATATATAAACTGAATATCCCATCATTACCAGGTAATTTTCAGAAAAGAATCCCTCGGCAGACTTTCGGAATAGCACATTCACATAAGTTGGATTTTCTCCGTTTTGATGGGGATTTTTCAAATTTGTTTTTCATCACACCCTTGAAGGGAAGTTTTTTTATGAAACGATGGGAAAAGCCTTGAAGGTTAAAGAAAAATTTTGGAAATCAGCAATTACCATTATAATCCTCACTTTCTTTATTTTCAAACCGAAAACAAACCGTAATTTAAAAGCAATAGTGACATTTTTTTTTTCACTAATCCCGCCCCCCACACCTAAATCCCAAAATGTTGGTTATTTTTCAAACATTTTTTTTAGTCACTTTTAAAAAACAAACAATTTGGTTGTTTATAATTTCAAAACAATTTTTAGACGAAAAGGTGATTTAAGGGAGATTTAGCTGTTGTTTCTAGCACTTTTTCTCACCACCACCTGGTACCTTTCTCGTTTCTTTGACACACTGACATGTATTGATGTTTTTCAATATTTTTCTTCACATAGACACATTTTATAGAATGATGAGGGGTGGTCCATTGCTGGAATTTAAGCAACAACAATAAAAAATTTATTTAAATCTTTTACCCCATCCTGCATCAAGCAAGTCCGTGTGTGTGTGTGTGTGAAAAAACATTTACTATTAACATTTTCTTTTACATACATTTTTTAAAATCACTCTTTTGCGCTAATGAAATTCCTTACACACTCAGTGTGAGTGACATAGTTTTATAGAGAGTGAGAAAGTTTGCCATGAGAAAATGAAAGAGATAGAGAGAGATCTTATCTGCCGTTGTAACAGATTTTAAAATCAAGTAAAAATGTTCAAATTTGGTATATTGATTTCCACAATGAATTTGGTATATTCATTTCCACAATGAATCTGAGTTTCTGATTCATTTATTCCAGAAAAATTTTCGGAAAATGTTACTCAGGTTTAAAGTTTGATCATTTTTACTCAATCAGAATACAGGATTTGGAAGCTAAGCATTTTGTGCGTGAATAGCTGTGTATCATAAAATGAAAGTAAACATTCAAAGACAAGGTTTTAAACAAAATGAAAGTTATGCATGAGAGTTAATACATATAGAGAAAGACTGGTGGTGAAAGATAGTTGGAGAGTTGTCGAGTTAATTAGAATTTTTTAAAATTATTTATGGACGACCTTATTCTATGGGATGCAGATTTCGAAAATCAAATTTGTTTTGCTTGAGGATACATCGTTTCAAAGCCTTTCGGAGCTAAACATACATAACCACATACTCACATTTATATAGTAGCTTTGCTAAGGGTTAGCCCCCCTTTGTCAATGTACAGAATATGTATTTTTACACAGGTTAAAGAGTATTAACTCTTATTTCTATCAATACTAGTGTTTCTTAACACCCTCTAATCACAATTAGTGGTAATTGAATTTTCCTTTTTGGTCTCGTATTGTGCCTGCTGCCTTTGATTAATGTGTTTCTCTGTCTTTATATACATGTTATCTTCACTCCAGTATGAAAACAGATGTATATTACTGATTTATATATTGTTGTTTGTTTTGTGCAGGATGCATTTTTGGTTGATACAAAGAAAGGCTGCTATGTCTGGGTTGGCAAGAAAGCTTCCAAAAATGAGAAAGCCAATGGCTTGAGCTATGCTCATGTAAGTAAACAGCAACTTTGATATTTGGTTTAAATATTTACATAGCATTTGTTTTTCCTGGAAGGGTCTAGAAGGGTTTCAGCTGGACAAATTGATCCCAGTGCTTATGTTTTTAGTGTTGCAAAAGAGACTGACAGAATAACAGAATAAGTTATGAGACATAAACAAACCAACACAGGTTGTCAAGTGGTTGGAAGAAGAGGAACACATACATGATAGGATTCACACGTCTTCTGTCAACCCAATTCACTTGCATGGTATTGGTCAGCCAGGGGTTAAAATAGAAGATACTTGTTCAAGGTGGTGTGCTATGGGACTGAACCTGAAGCCTTGTGGATGCAAAGCAAGGCCCTTAACCACACATTTACCTCAGATTTTGGATTTTAGTTTGACTATAGGGGGAAGGCGTGGCTTGAAACTTGCTTCCCAGCCATGGTGTTGAATTCAGTTGCACTGTGCACCATTTTCACTTTGAGCAAGTGTCTTCTACTTATAGCATTTGTGAGTGGATTTGGTAGATGGAAACTGAAAGAAACATTGTGTGTATATATATATATATATGTGTGTGTGTGTTTGTCTCCACCAACTGCTTGACAAGCAGTGTTGGTTTTGGGACTAATAGAATAAGTACCAAGCTTAAAGAAAAGTAGTGGGGTTGATTTATTCAACTAAACCCTGAAAGGAGGCATTGTGGCCGCAGTCCAATGATTGAAACACTGTTTTACATTTCAGTTAACACACACACACAGTTATCTTGTATTGCTATAATTGTTTTGTTTGTTTTCTGCTTATATCAAAATAAAAACTTACAAAACAATTGTAACACCAGATAACATAATAAAGAGATGAATGAGTTTTTATAGCAATCTTAAAGTTCTATTTATCATCTTCAGATGTTATTGGAATTGTAGATAACTTTAACAACATTGATCTTCATTAGAGTGGTATGTTTCATTTTGATACACCTGGATTCTTTGTAACCGAAACTATAAATAGACTATTTTTCTATTTTCCAGAATTTTCTGAAAGATTCCAAACATCCTCTTGTTGCAGTGACGTGTTTGAAAGAAGGGGCTGAAAATAGATATTTTAATGCAGTTTTCCAAGGCTAAAAAGTATTACATGTTTTGAAGAGTTCCTCAATTTTTATGAGGAGCAATCTCCTTGAAAATTCCAGTTGAAATTTATTAACATAACTCAACCAATTTTATAACCCTAATACCCGTTTTATCCCCCCCCCCTTTGTTGTTGAAATATTTTGGCTGTAAAACAAAGATTTGCTGTTGATTTGTTTCAAAATGATAATCGTTTATAAACATTGATTTAAAAACAAAGACTGATTAAATTTAGAACAGTGTTACAAACTGTGCTGGATATTTGAAAGTAGGGTGTTCTCTATACAAGCTCAACATGAAGAAACAAACAACAGCAGTTTAAAACTATAGCAAATGTTATTTCTTATCTGTTAATGAAGAAAATTTACATAAATAAAAATGTCAAACATTTTATGATTTAACAATAAAATTGTTTTTAAAACTGCTTGCTTGGTATTTCTTTCAATAACAGACCATTTGTAGGATGTTTCCAGTTAAATTCAAGATCTACCACATAACATAATTGAGCTGTTAACATCACTACAAAATGCTTTATTTATGCAATCAAGATAAACTTCTTGAATAGAACTTGTTTTATTTAAATACCCCCCTCAATTTGTTAAAGATGTTATTCAAAATTGTGTAGATATACTTGAAAATCATTTTAATTCCATTTAAACAGGAAATTTAACTTTTTTTTAGCAGCCTGCCTGAAACCACCAACTTCCTGTTTTAAAATGAACAAAATTTCATTTTATGTTCTAAACACCAGT
Source organism: Octopus rubescens (assembly GCA_027564515.1). NCBI lineage: Eukaryota > Metazoa > Mollusca > Cephalopoda > Octopoda > Octopodidae > Octopus > Octopus rubescens. The sequence goes on along the minus strand of JAOPUL010004099.1, from coordinate 7,114,891 downwards.
CTTATGAGTTTATTTATTTTACTAGATTCATTAAGGCAGCATATTTGAAATATGCTAACAAAAGGGTTAAATAGTTTTTTACCACTCAGGAGTATTTAATTGAAACAATTTGGAGAGGGAGTAAAAATCCAAATAAATTAAGTGAAAATACCCCCCCCCCCCGTGCCTTTAGTAGAAAAGAATACTCTTTATCCAGTTAATCCTAACTCACTTTGGAATATACAGAACTTGAAAAAAAAGGAGGGAGGGGAAGAGGCTTGGACTTTTTAATTGCTTAAATATATTTAACTAGAATGTAAATTTAACTTAAATTTATTGCAAATTGGATTGACTTTAAAAGAATACACAACACCAGCAATAAGACACCTAAAAAAAAAAGTCTCTACTTTCATTATCATCATTTAGCAGCCATTTTCCATGCTGGGTTCTTTTGTTTTTAAGTTTACTGGAGTTTTTTTTTTTTTTTTTTGTTTAATCTAAAAGTAATATACAACTAAGTTTCGATCCCATCAAGTAATCAAACAAGTATGAATTGTATCAATCATGGCAGGGTTCATGGGTAGATGTGATTCGTTAAATTTATCAAACTGATATTACGACTGACAAGCAAAAATAGGATTGGACAAAAAAAAAGCAAGAAAAAAAATAACTGCTTTGGTTATGGATAAAATAAATAGGTTCTGGTGATGGAAAGGACAACAGAAATGTGTTGTCCAAATGATAAAAGAATTGAATATGAAAGTAATTGACCATTATTGTAAACAATGTAATTTGTAAGCAAACAGTTAATGTGTTCAATGGTTGAGAATAAAATCAAATTAGTAGGATATAGTAGTTTATAATAAACAGATAACGATATTGGTTTAAAATAAGTTAAATAACAAAAGAAATAAAACTTTTATTGTCTGATGGGTGAAAAGAGTCACATGAAGTGTGCAGTTAAAATTTCCAGAAGTTCTTAGAAAACAACTGAAATTTACTGTTGTCATAGCAACAAATATTTAAAGAAATGTCAATATACAATAAACCATAAATATTTACCAAATCTGGTTTGGAAACATGGTACCCCACCCACCCCTGTCTTACTCAATGTCCCCAAAATGTTTAGTTCTTCTAAATATCAGTTTATTCAGATAGCAGTCTTTCTTCCTGGAATAGAACATTAAAAAAAAAAAACATTTTTTAAAAATCCCCTCCAAGAAATCAATTATTTTGGGAAGTCAATCTCTCCTTTAGCCAAATCAACCAACTTTGGATATTTTACTTTCTTCTTGTCTAATTCCTCTTGGGCCCATAACAATAACTTGAGAAGATTTGCAAGTTTAGGGGTTGAATCAACATCCAAAATAGCAGCATTAAGCTCACTAGCAACCTACAATGAAAGAAACAAATGGTAGCAAAAGGAAACAGAATTCGGCAATCATTACTGTTACATGGTGTACTTTTAAGCAGAGTTTTAGGATAAAGATTTCCTTTCAATGTCATTTATTGCCCTGACTAATTACTATAACTGGTGCTAATCATCATTTAACATCCGTCTTCCATACTGGCATGGGTTGGACAGTTTGACCAGAGGATTGCACCAGGCCCCCCACTGCTTTTTATGGTTGGATAGGATGTGGCATATATATATATTCCTGACCCACCACTATTTTTCTTTATCTTCCTCTAAACTGAAATCCACCATTGTCCACACCTCTCCAGCCAGGTTCACTCTTCCACTGCATTCACCTGTTTTCATCTTTATTGCTTGTCACTCATGGGAACCAACCTCCACATCCATCCTTGGTTCTGTCCCCTTTTCTCTCTTTCCTGCTGGGGTAGCCATGTATCTCCTCTGCAGCAAAACACCTGTTCCTGGCCCTCTTTTCTACTTTAGCCTCTCAACACTTGGCACAAAGCCACCTTCTTCAATACCCCACCCTTATTCTGCCAAGAGGTTTTGTCTTTCTAATTAATTGGTGACCTCACAAGAACTGATGCTGGGGGAAAAAACACACCCAACACATTCTGTAAAATGGTTGGTATTAGGAAAGACTGCATTGGCAAACGCCAACCACTCCACAGAGTGTAGTGGGTGCCTTTTTACTTGGCACTGGCCACAATTATGATTTCACTTGGCTTGACCTGTCTTCTCAATATATATATATATCACTAATAAATTTAAATTAAGAATCACTGAATCAAATATACTTTTATATTACAACCAGGCCTTGCACAAGATCGAGAGGCCTGGAGTAGAGCCATTAAGTAAAACCCGTCCAACCCATGCTAGCATGGAAATGGATGTTAAACGAGGAAGAAGAATTTCATCATCATTTAACATCCATTTTCCATGTTGGCAAGAGTAAGATATGTTTGACTGGGTCTGATGGGTCCATTGTGTACAAATGTTTGGTTTGGTATGACTTCTGCAGCTGGATGCCCTTCCAAACACCAACTACTTCATAGCATGTACTGAGAACATTTTTATGCCACCAGCAGTAGCAATGTTATTATGCAGCTTGTGAGATGAAGAGCTCCTCCAACTGAGTCGGGCTATGGATCTATGCTATGGAATGAGGGGGTTAAAGTATAAGGGAGCAGAACAGCATTTTTGTTGTAGAGGAGCTGTTCAGCAACTCCCATTATAGATAGAGCTGGAAAGAGATAAACAAATAAGTGGAGGGGTGAGGGGGTAGAAGTAATAGTTATTTATAGGAGGAGGCAAAGTAAAACAGCTCATTTTTCATGTGGAGTTTTTCTCTAAATTAAGTCAGTGTTTACATATTCAGATGTGAGAGCATTAAATATATTAACTAGGAATCAGAATGAATAAACTGAGCTACAGATTGCCAGATCATGAGTTCAAGTTGTTGACTCTTTATTAAAATATTTATTTAACTTGCTTTAATTGAGCAGAAAATGCCATTCCCATTTCATGGTTGAAGAATTTAGAAGGGACAATGTCTAGTTGTAAAGATACTGGCTTATACAATTGTTTTACATTGGAAAATAATGATTCTGACAGCATTAAGACATAAATTTGTAGTGGAGGGCTTGGCTGGATTCAAATGACTCACTACTGTGTTTCAATATAGAAAAACATAGTTATGTGCTTTGGTACTTCTACAATTTGTCTCAATAATAACAATTCCCAAGAAGAAATGGAAAGAAAATGTACGACACACCCACACAGTCAAGGAGGGGGGTGTTGTGGGTTATTTGGTGACCTCACTAATATCAGGGTCATAAAAAGCACCTAGTGTTAGGAAGGGCATTCAGCCAAAGCAGAAATTGGAGCTGACTGATCAGAACCTGTCAAACCCAGGCCTGTCTAGGGGGGAAAAAAAAGGATCATATTTTGAAGCAATTGTAAATTATTTTCAATGCCTTGACTACCATTTCTAGTGAAGTTTAGTGGTTGAATCCTTCCTCTATGAAAACCTTAATTCCTTAAAAGCCACAAATAAGTTGTCTACCTTTGGTCCTCCTAGAATTAATATCTTTCACTTCCAATAACTTCCTAAATTCTAATCATTTTTAATTCCCTCACCACCACTAAATAATATCTACAAGCTTTGATGAAAGCAAATGAATTCTCACCAACTTTAAACAGTTCAGGAAAACTTCAACCATCTGACGATTGTTTTTTTAGGAAAAAGGGGGAAAAAAACTAAGTATTAAACAAGCAAGTCCCTGCTCCCTTCTATTCAGAGAGCAGCTTACATTGTAAGGGAACAACGATTATTATTGAAATATAATCAAAATATATTTCTTCCTAACTCTAATAATCCAATCAATCAGAAATTATGTTTTTATCTAATGAAAAAACAAAATCTTTTAAAATCTTAAATTTCAATAACGAACCTTTTGTCTTTGAGATGGATGGAGTAACTCTCCAAATGGAGAATTCTCTGGGTCTTCAAATGCCAGAAGAGCTAAAGTCCTTTCTAATTCTGATAAGATTTCTGGATTCTCTTCTCCACGCTCTGCTAGATGGTTTTGGGCATATTCAAGAACTGCTTCAACATCTTTGTCACGGATCAATTCAATGAGGTGTTGTTGCTACAACAAACAAAACAAAGCAAGAATAAAAACATAAAAAAACTTGGTGGAAAGAGAAGGAGGGGGGGGGGCTAACATTTCAAACAGGAAAACCATTTTGTGCCTGAACAGATGCAAATCTTCCTAAACACATCAGTCAAGAGGATGTCTGGAGACATTTCTAGCAGTATTTTTGGTTGTGGTCAACACACAAAATAAAATAATTTGGAGCTGACAAAATGGCAAGAGATTTTACAGACATTAATATACACATACGTGTGTGTATAACAGATAGATATAAATATACCATTCCTATATGTTCATACAGACACATGTTTGTGTATATAACAGTCAGTAAGTGTGAATGATGTATATTTGTATCTATGTCTTTCTAAAGACATTAGAAAGATACTGTTAACCTTTTCCTAGATAAAAAGAAAAAAGAAACCTTTTACATTTCAGAGAAAGTCACCCATTTCAGTTGTTGTTGTCTAATGAGGTTTTGTATCGAAACTGAATCGATTCCATTATGGAAAAATCATCAAAATCTCTTATATTTACCTGTTGATTGCCCTGTACACTTACACACCTATCTTGCCACCCCTAATCTAACCATTGAATAATATACAGTGCTCAGGTGTAGTAGAACTGATCAGAAAAGGTTAAGAGAGGACATAAAGCATTCAGATTATTCCTCTGTCAAATATAATCCTTATTTATTCATTGTTTGGAATTAAATCATGAATTATCTCAGAGTTTGGAGATTTCAAGGATAAAATTGTTTCATTTTAGAATGACATTGTAAGGTTAGAATATTTGGTTCTAATATGGCCAGTTTCAATGGTCAAGGTTGAAGTGACCGGTGTAGGTGGGGGTGATGGTAAGATGTGTGTAGGAAGTAGCTCAGCCTAATGTTTCAGTGTGTGGGGTGGGGGTCAAGGAAGGAAGCAACATTTGCAGACGTAACAAAGACATTGTGCAAGAGATCCAGTTGTAAGTCTTAATCTATGAAGTCAAAGCAAAGAAATAGAAATATTAATCACAAGAAATGTTGGATTAAAAAAAGATTATCCACTTGTCACTGACATTATTGTGTGTGTGTGTGTGAAAGTGTCTGTAAAGGTATTTTTACTATCAAACATGCTATGATAGAAGATCCAGTGATGATCGGGTCCCAAGAGAGAGTATAAAATATTGCTATACTATAAAAGATCCTGTGACAACCAGGTCCCAGGAGGGTGTATATTGCTACACAGAAAGAAACTTAACTGGAATGACATCAAAGGTTGTTACATGTGAAATAAAATTGAGGGGGGGGGGTGTAAATTATCAATAAAAATCAATAAACAAACCCCTTAAATTGAGATAATGAAAGTGTTTCTTGTAGGTATTACCTGCAGGTGAAAATAGAGATAACGATCATTGTCTAACAACTCTGGATGGAGACTATTAACAAGTGAAATGGCTTCTTGGATACGACCATTCTGTATAGCATCTCGAATCTTAATCCTCTCATCCAGTTGATCCAAATCCACTGATGGCTGAATACCAGATTCCACTCGGAACTTTTCGGCAGCTTCTTTAAAACCCTCTGAAAAAACAAAACAAATATAAATGAAGAATAAGAAAACAAATAAATACAAAACAGATTTCTAAAGATTGTTTCTTGTTCTCAAGGAAAGTTTTCATTATTTACAACAATCTGTTTCCATATTGGCATGGTGGGTCAGAAAGGGATTGTTAAGACAGATTTTCTATGGCCAGATGCCCTTCCTATTACTAACTCTTATCTGTTTCCAAGCAAAGTGGTATTTCCTCGTGGCCAGACATGTTTTTGATGCTCATTTACAACCATCATGTGATGTCAAGACAATGGTATATGCACACAATAGGCTTCTTTCAATTTCCATTTACCAAATTCACTCACAAGGTTTTGGGCAATAAAAGACACTTGCCCAAGATGCCATGCAGTGGAACTGAACCCAAGGTTGGGAAGCAAGCATCTTAACCACAAAGCCACACCTGCACCTATCTGAATGAGAAATATAAAACTATTGAGTAGGTAGACTTACTCAACCCACCCCATCACCTTTACTACTTTGCCCTCCTCCTCTCTTTCACATTCATTCCTGACACCACTCTTCCCCTTCCCCTGTCTCCTCCATTACTCCCACCCCAACACTATTCACTGTTTTTTTTTCTCTCTACAATTATTCCCTCAAAACATTAAGTCTCTCCCATCCATCATGGGGCCTTGTCAGCACCCAATACACTGTTGGTAAATCAAATCGAGCAGCAACTACACAGGACTTGAGTGGACTCTTTAGTTCAACTGATGGTAGGGCAACCTTTATAGTGCTGGTGCTATGAAAAGTGCACCCAGTACATTGTATAAAGTGGTTGATGTTAGGAAGAACATCCAGCCATAGAAACCATTTTAAAACTGAGACATTGGAGCAACACGATGACATCATTTTATTTCTGTTTTCCATTCTGGCATGGATGGGAGGGTCCGAGGATCCGAGGATCGAATGAGTGAGAGAACCAGGTCTTGCTTCAAGGTTTCAGTTTTTCTATGACTGGATGCCCTTCCTAAAACCAACCACTTTATACAATGTACTGGATGCAGTTTTCATAGCACCAGCACTATAAAGGTTGCCTTGCCATCAGCAAAACTAAAGAGCTTCCCTCAAGCTCTGAATTGTCATTGCTTGAATTGATTGCAATATTTAGATTTTTTTCAAAGAGTGAATTGAAATAATTACAGTTGTGAGTGATTTGATTCACTGGAAGGTTACTTCAATTCTTTAATACAACATCTATGATATAATAATTAGTTTGTATCCATGTGACTCAATATTATTATTATTATTACTTAAGATGGCGAACTGGCAGAATTGTTAGCACGCCGGGAAAAATGCTTAGCGGCATTTAGTCTGTCTCTATGTTCTGAGTTCAAATTCCGCCAGGGTCGACTTTGCCTTTCATCCTTCCGGGGTCGATAAAATAAGTTACCAGTTTAACACTGGGGTCGATGTAATCGACTAAAACCCTCCCCCGAAATGGCTGGCCTTGTGCTTAAATCGGAAACCATTATTAATACATACATACATACATTTAAATGCATCTCTCTTTCTCTCTCTCTCTCTCCATCTCTCTCTCTCTCTCTCTCTCTCTCTCGCCATATAATTATTCCTCTGTATCTACATTTTGAGTAATATGTTTTAATTACTATGTATCATATCAGGTGGTAGATTCAATCTGATAGATCTGGTTACATAATTGTATTTTTATTTATACTTTTGTATATATGTTTATATTGAATGATTATTTATATATACATTTTTGCCTTGATATGTGTGCGCTTATGTGTATATAAAACTACGTATGTATATGTATATATGTGTATATATGTATATATATATATATATATGTACGTGTATATATATGTATATGTGTGTGTGGATGTGTGTGTGGATGTATATATATGTGTGAGTGTGTGTGGATGTATATATATGTGTGAGTGTGTGTGGATGTATATATATGTGTGAGTGTGTGTGGATGTGTGTGTGGATGTGTGTGTGTGTGTTTGTGTGTGTGTGTACATATGTATATGTTTCTATTGCCTTATCTTAATTATTTAACTTATTACTAATTATAATTATTTACATCCATAATGAAAATATTTAACTGTTTATATTAATTTTATCCAATTTGTCTTCCATATGTAAATGGTTTGAATTTTGACGCTGCGTTTCGAAAGGTTATAATATAATTTATAAACTTGGATTTCTACGGACCTGAAGAGTCAGTTTATTGTCTGTGTTAATTTATAAACTACATATATATATATTTTAATACAGACTGGTAAATAATCAATCTATTATTTATTATATAATATAGTAAAATAGACGTGATCGCAGATCAACGTGAGATGAAGTCTTTTGATCAAGAACACAATGCACCACCTGGTTCAGGAATTGAAACCACGATCTTGTGATCGTTAGTGCAACGCCCTAGTCATTAGGCCATGCGCACTCACCATATATATACATACGTATATATATATGCGCGTGCACACACATGCACGCAGGGACGCACACACACACATAAACATACACACACAGACATATATACATGTGTGTGTTTGTGTACGTGCGTATGTATATATATATATATATATAAGTATTGGAGGGGTTAATCTTGGTTGGGTGGAACCTCCACCTCAGTTATTAGACATTTATATAATATTAGACCGTAATTTAGTAAATTAAAGGGTATTCACTATTTACATTTCTGAGTTTACGATATCACTAGTTCCTAGACGAAGGAACTAGTGATATCGTAAACATTATTGTAATATAATATACTCACACGTAACTGAGGAATACACACCCACATACGCTATGATCCAATACGTAGGTAGTTTCGTTGCTCGAACAACAGGAACACTTATGATCAAAGCCGACATCATATTTTTCGTGTCTATTTGTGTGTAACTATTTGTATGCGTATTTGTTTATATATCTGTATGTGTATTTATGTGTCTGTGCGTGTGTATGCGTATGTGTGTCTATGTGTGTGTGTCATTGTGTAGAACGTACGTGGAACCTGGGGAAAACATAGCGAAAGAGTTCATATATCATTTATGCAGTTAGTCTCTCACGTATGTTTCTAGTAGTCAACATTTACGTCACCCTGTATTTTCACTATGTTATGTATCAGTTGAAGTAGGTAGTTGACCGGCAAACTTATCTCGAACTCTGTTTATACATCTTGCATATATGACAGATTATTGCATTTATTTCTGCAACTAGAGTTGCAGTCGCATTGCAGCTTGTCCTTGACGGGTGAACAACCGATTATGATTAGGGGAAGGGGTCTTATCTCTTTATATTATCTGATAAAACCTGTGTGATAGCAGAAGAAAAACAATTGTTGAAACGAGATATATATATATTATATATTTTTGGAAAGGATTCAACAAATGAGTAGGTTTTAAGGAGATAATATCAAATTTTACAGGTATACGGAAAGTGTATATACAACGTATATATTTACTCGTATACGGAAAGTGTACATACAGCGTGTATATAATTCACAGGTGTATTCACAGTGTATTTACAACGCATTGATATACAGGAAGTGTATTTACAGCGTATATACTGACATCATATGAAAAGCGAATATGCAGCATATATATATATATTCAGTTATACGCAGATTATATATGCAACTTAAATATTCAGAGGTATTAAGAAGCGCATATGAAAAGTGTATATTTGCAGATGTATGCAGTGTATATTCACAGATATATAGACTGTCTAAGAACACTGTGTATTCTAAGGATGTATAAAAATATATATGTATGTACAAATACGTTTACGAAAAATGCTGTGTCCAAAATTAGATACATGTAGATAGATAGATAGATAGATAGATAGATAGATAGATAGATAGATAGATAGATAGATAGATAGATAG
>JAOPUL010004099.1:7081437-7098790 GCA_027564515.1 Octopus rubescens | reverse complement strand
AGAAGATGATATTTTAAGGCTGAGAAGACTCGACGGGGTTGGTTTGCAAGGGGAGGGGCGGCAATAGAGGCAAAGACTTCAAATTTCAGGACAATTAACTTGGTCATTTCAATGTTTGCTTTGGCATGGTTTTTATGGCTGGATGCCCATCCTAACACCAGCCACTTTACAAAGTGTATTGGGTACTTTTTTTGTAGCATCAGCACCAGTGACGTTACCTGATAACTTACAAGGCAAGACCCTTCAACTGAATGGGTGTGTTGAAAGGTTAAATTATGATAGAGGGATGTGTCTTGCTATAGAGGAGATAAATGGCTACACCAGCTGGAATGAGAGAACAGATGGCGGTGATGAGGTAGAACAGAGTGTCAGGAAGAGCAAGTGGGTAAGTTTGTGTAAAAGGAAAGTGACTGATGGTTAGAGATGGGGATTGAGGTGAATGCAGTGAATGATGAACAGGAGTGGAAGTGTGGTCAATTAGGAGTATTAGTTGGGGGGGGGGAGAAGGAAATTAGGAGTGGGTCAAGGAAGATTAGATAATAAGAAGCAGTGGTGGTGGTGGACAGCAACAGTATAATAAAACTGTGAAGTGTGGGAGACAGGGAGAGATTGCACAGTGGCAGGGACAGAGGTCAGAGGTATGTAGGGATGGATATAGTGAGTGATGAATAATGGTGAGAAGATTGTTGATGGCAGATATCAACCGGTGTTCAGTAAAGAATAAAGGGGTAAGGGATGATATTAAGAATGCAGGTTGTGTGACAAAGGAAGTGGTTCCAAAGAGAGAGACAATTGATACCACAAAAGGGGAATCAAAATACTCCTATGCATGGTTCTGCTCTCATATAATTACTGTATCTACGTACACAGTACCTTACAAAAGTGATGGGTATGAGAGGTGAGAAAGGCTTGGCAGGGATAGATATGCTTTTAAGACCTCATCTTTTGTTGAGATAGACAAGTTTTCTCGAGCATAATTAATCAATCAGCAATTAACTTGGTCATTTCTCATCTTTTCTGCAAGCTCATTTTCAATAGTCTGTCCCATGTCTTCCTCTTACGTAGGTCCAATCCACATTTAGTGATCAACACTTCTTTATACATCTGTCCTCATCACAGTCTTCTCTCTTGCACACTACATCTGGTGACTGATTTTCTATTGCACATTTCCATTATCATACATGCACACTGACGTTGCATATCAAACAGAGTATGCTAGCTTCATTTCTTTCTAGTTTTCACGTCCTCTTCATTCACAACCCACATTTGCATCATACAATATGCCTTTCACACAGAGGTAAGAGCTCTTTTAACTGTCTCTATCAGGTTCGTATTCCAACAACTATACTTTCAGACCATCCACCTTCACTGTTAATTAGGTTACCTAGGTAATAGAAACTATCTACTACTTCTACAGAACAACCTAATCATTTGAGAGAATTTATTTCTCATATGATTTTAGTCTTTATTGCCCCTGCACCTATGCCAAATACAAAGTCTACTTTCTCTGATATAATCTTCCAGTGATTCCACTGCAATTCTTGCGTGTCCATAGTTTACACTGGGTACACCATATGGAATTCCTGCCTACCATTTTCTGTATGTCAAACAGGGCCATTTTTCTGAAGGGATTAGTGTCCTGTTTATTGTCCTTATTACTAAGACTAAGTCTTTGCTAAGTTAATTTTCAGTTCCTTTGATTCCAAGTTTTGGTTCTACACCTGGGATTTCTTTTCTTATTCTACAATAGATTCAGCTATAAGAAGAGCATCATCATAGACGAGTTCACACAGCAGCTGAGAGACCAAAACTATATATATATATATATACATATATATATACACACATATACATATATATATATCATTTATTTGTTTCAGTCATCAGACTGCGGCCATGTTGGGGCACCACCTTGAATTCTTTTAGTCAAATGAATCTACCCCAGTACTTATTGTTTCAAGCTTGGTAGTTATTCTATCAATCTCTTTTGCCGAACCGCTAAGTTACTCAGACATAAACTAAGCAATACCGGTTGTCAAGTAGTGGTGAGGGACAAACACACACACACACACACATATATATATATATACATGACGGGCTTCTTTCAGTTTCTATCTACCAAATCCACTCGCAAGGCTTTTGTCGGCCCGAGGCTATAGTAGAAGACACTTGCCCAAGGTTCCATGCAGTGAGACTGGACCTGGAACCATGTGGTTGGGAAGTAAGCTTCTTACCACACAACCACGCCTATATATACACACACAGATACATACACCCAACAAAACACTGCCAATTCACATGTATATAACCATACATACACAAATATACACACTTTCATACATCATAATCTCATAATAGTAAACATCCATATACATCGAAATCTGATCCAACCACAGGGATACAGACAGGCCTTCATTGCTGCTACCCTGAAAAACCAAAACAGGGGAACCCATTTTAAGGACCTACCTTTGTGATACTCTTGCAGCTGCTTACACTGACAACATTATGGCCTAACATGTACATAAGGAAGACAAGGAGGCAAAATATTAATGAAGGATTCAAATTTATTGATCAATTTTGTACAAATTTTAAATATTCTTAGATTTGTCCAGTTTATTGATAAAAACAACCACAAATATGGTAGATGAGGGTTTTAATTCTGGCATACTGGATGTTGTTTATATGCACATGTGTGTGTGTGATTAGGGGTGGTGGTGACAAGATGAGATAACAACAGAACAAACAGAAGAGAATAAAAAGGGTTGATCAATGTTTAATAATAATCTTTTTCTCAATTTGTTTCCTACACAAATGGCACTGATGAATTTGTTCTCCACATTCTTTACAAGTGGTATGGCCACATTCAAAGACCATGTTCCAACGCCGTTCCATACATATTGTACATGTACATGTGGTTTCGTCGTCAACTTTGAACTCATCTGAAATGATAAATACACAAGTATTAGCCTCTAGTAGCCGCAATACGTTAGGCAAATCCACTTGTCCCGTTCAAGGCTGCATCTTCACTATTCTTTGATTAAGATTTTAGTATTTATCATTAACATTATAATTATAATAATAACAATAGCAAGAATAATAATAATAATAATGAGGAGAATCGAGATTTGACATTTATTCTTCAGTCACTTTCAATCTGTTCATTTGATCTACATATGTTTCAATTGCAACTGCTGCATTCTGTTGCATGTGCAACAGAACTAATGCACTAGTGCAATTTCATCAGGATCTTTCTTTGATGCCATTTTGATTTAAGACTGCAATAGTCAATTTCAGTGGTTGTGATGGGATGAATTGTGTGGTGGAAGAAGAAAGAAGGAACAAAAAAAAAAGGAAGAATAGTTCTATGCTTCTCTATTTTTGGATTCATTCTATATGGTGGATGTTAATTCTGACCTGTAGTTGACCTCACTGGTTCCGATTGTTTGTCAGGAATTTATTTGGCCAGTTTTAGTTTCTAAACGTCTTCCATGTTCTAAATATGTGTTTATCTAAATTTATTTTCATTAACATTATCGTAGTGAATAATTCAAAAAGTTTTTCTCAAAATATTATGGGGTAAAGTCGCTCTCAGATTTATTATTTCAAATTATTTATTCATAGTTTAATACTTAACTTTATGCTATTTTATATGCTTATTCTAATTATTATAGTGATTTCAGGTATTAGACGTTATTTATAATGTTTAAATTTACACTTAAACCGATGCAAATATCTTAATGCAGATTCTTGCCTTGTGTTTATAACCTGTGTTTATATTTTATATAGTCAAGTAGTACATTCTTTGGTTATGGCATAAAACCAGCCAGAAAGATACCATTAGTTTCCCGTCTATTATTGTACTTGGCAATATAGGCAATTCATCAGACCTGCTGGCTGGAAGCACTTGGCCTCTTTACTATCTGGCTGCTATTTCTAACAGGTCAAGAGACCATGTAAAGGGTCCATGTGTGCTGTTTCCATGGGGACAAACAGTCACAACTTCTGGTATGCCTGGCAACAGAGGCTGCCAAGTGGTTAAAATTACATAACTTCAAATGCTTGGAACATTTTTATAATTAATTGCTAGAAAAAATGAAAACAATTTTCATCACCAGCGAAAAAGACTACAGCAGAACAACATTTATGGGAAATGTTCGTCCCTGCTCTATATGTCCGTCTGTTTACCAATCGCCTGTGGGGTGCCACATAAAAAGCACTTGTGACGGTGCCACGTAAAAGCACTCACTAGCAACGAGAGTCCGTTGCTGGTGGTACGTTAAAAGCACCCAGCACACACTGTAATGTGGTTGGCATTAGGAAGGGCATCCAGCCGTAGAAACCAAGTCAAACCAGACTGGAACATGGTGTAGCCCCCACCCCTACCCCTGGCTTGCCAGCTCCTGTCAAACCGTCCAACCCATGCCAGCAGGGAAAACTGACGTTAAAGGAAGATGATGATGGAATATTTTCCTGGGTCAGAACTAGCCTGGTGTTAAATAAACAATACGTGAGGCAAGTTCGCAACTGGTTTTAATTACTAGTTGTCATCCTTTTGCTTCATTTTTATCTCTAACGTCTTTGAAAAATACAAAAAGATCATAAACTTTCAATCTCCGTCTCTTGTAAATAAGAAATATTTTCATACTGTTTACAATTCACTCATCAGGTGGGAAAAAAAAAAAATTAAATGACGGAACAAAATCTATTCGACTCTCATTTCATTTAACACCGGCTATATCCGGCTACACCGTTGTACACGCGATTTCTCATAATTTCGGGTTTGGTTTCTTTTTGGTAAGTTTAACACATTCTATCTTTCAGTGGTTTCTTATTGATTTCCAAATGTATGTTAGTATGTACAATACGCACATATATATCTACATCTACATATATACACGTTTGTGTTGATCCTACTCTATACAAATCTGTCTTCTGTCTGACTCCATATAAAACACGTGGTGTTATTTCTCGCCGATCTAGAAATCCTTTTACTGTAGACTGACACATCATGAATTGAAATGCAGATCTTGTGTATTCAACTTTTCCTCTCTTTGATGAACAATGCCATTGTGCGTAAGAACATCGAGATTCTCTGTCGCAAAACAGTTTCGGATTTCAGTGGAAATTCATTGTAAATAAACATCGCCAAATTTCACCATGTGTCTTTCTCAACGGAACTTTCAGTGTTTCTCAGTTGGTTCCTTTTCTTTTCATCCGAACTCCCACCCCCACCCACCCACCCCCCAGTGTGTCCCGTCTCCTAAAGGGAAACCTCTATATAAATAAACAAACATGATAAATGGATGCTTTAGAATAAGGAGACGCAGTAAAAGCTTTATACCCAGGGGACACCAAATACAGTCGGAGGTGAGGTGGGGGGCATTCAGTTTAAGTACAGTAAAATTTTGGAATAGTTTGACAAGAGTGGGAACATTTGAAAAAGATATTCTTAAAAATCGAATGAACACGCATGGGGAACAATTCGAAATGAAATCGGATCATTTTAAAGAGAGGACATGGTCTGGAACAACACCCGCCAAAGATATCATTCGTGTGCTGTAAGGGTTCGTTAATGAATCGGGACTGAAAAACTATAAATAAGCAACGGAGACAGTCTTAAATTACCATCTCTTTTAATTATATTGCGTCTGTTTCCTTCCTCATTGATCACCCGTGCAAATTCCATGAATTCAAATTAACCAAATCTCTCACTGTTGAGAACTTTGACAAAAGTCTTACTTTTTTAAGTTTCTTATTTAATTCTGTGCTTCCTGGTCTCTTGGATTCTAACTTTCTATTAGAACACTTCATCGCAGTTGTCCTATTACGCAACTCTATCTGATCAGATTTCTATTAACCTATCATTTGTTATGTTTCCTACAAACACATGCCTCGATAATTATGTCCTTCACTCCTTGATAATCTTTCCTATTTACTAATGTGTCATTCACACATGCAACCTAGATGTCTCATATCCAACTTGTGTTACTTCCATAAACAAAAACCCTCAAAACCCCATTCCTGCTGCAAAGAGGTTTGGAAATCTCATTCAACAACATCAAAACAGTCACAACAAACATATCAAGGAAACTCACCTATGACACATTATTCCTCCCTCTCTTCAACTCATCAGCTAAAAACCATCATGAACCTTGCAGTTGCTAGACTTCACAATCTCTTAAAACAATTAATTAGCCAAAACTACCTTCTAAAGCCAATCTTTTTCTCTAAACAGTATTTAAAAAACTCCTTCAGGTCTTGACAGTTGTTGATTCTATGAAAAGCACAAGTGTGCCCCCCACTCCCCACCACTTACATTAGAATATTGTTCATAAATTTGTGTCAAAGCAGCTATTAATACACACAGTTTCGATGTACACCAAAGTTTGGGTTTTGTTTCCTCCTACTCACCAATGACTCTCTTGCTGTCACTTTCTATGCAGTTGATACAACTCATCATTCCCTTCTAACCTTCCACACCTAAAAACCATCTACATTCAATGTAGACATTTCACACCAAACTCACACTAACTCTATAAACAGACTTTGAAAATATTAAAATGTTCTCCACCAGACTTTTACCAATCTGGTCTTCTTCACCAGTACAAAGACAATCACTACATGTCTCCACGTATCATCATCATCATCATCCTTTAATGTCCGTTTTTCATGCTGGCATGAGTTGAATGGTTTGACCAGAGCTGGCAAACTGGAAGGCTGTACCAGGTTCCAGTCTGATTTGACTTGGTTCCTAATGCCAACCACTTTTACAGTGTGTATCAAGGAAATAATATTGTACCCCAGCTTCACATGTGAAATGCATGCAGCTAGAACCTTGATCATTCTTACAAATGCTTGGCTTCACTATCATTGAAGAGCTCTCCAAGCAAACTCATATTCTGAAAATAGCCAACATTGCATCCCAAAGACTGATTTTCCTCTCCAAATCTAGAAAATAATTCAAGAATAATTCCTAAGCTTCTACAAGACTCAGTGAAGTTCACAATGGACTTTGGCTGCTATATCTAGGATTATGCAGTGGTTGCACACACTGACATCTTGGAGCATATCCAAAAATAAGCCACCTAACTAATTGGTGTGGAGTCACTCCTCAGTCTTTCACTCTCTTTTCTCTTACTTCTAGAGTGGCCCTTGCTCCTCAGATCTGACTACTCTTCTGCCACTTCTACTCAGGCATTCTTGAATCTGGCCCACACTAACCCCAGCTGCTCTTTCTTCCTCTCCAAAATGTCAGCTCCCTGTTATTCTCTCTCCTTGTATTTTAAAAACAATATTTTTCAGGGTTTGTAAAAAGATATTTGTCTGTTTGGTTCAATAAGCTGAGGGAATATGAAATTCTGCATTGGCAAGAGTACTTTTGTCGTTTGATCTCAAGTCAACCTTAGTTGAGCAGATTTATGATCAAAGCATTCCAGCTGTGGCAATCCTATCTTTTCTATATTTCAATATTGTGTGTGTGTGTTACTGTCTCCTTGCCTTTGACATCATCATCATCATCATCATCATCATCATTTAACGTCTGTTTTTCCATGCAGGATAAATTGTACAAATGTGTGTTATTGTCATACAAGTGTTGTGTTTCGTTTCCAGTCTTCTGTGAAACCATATCGAGTCAAGGAGAAATATTACCTTACTAGGAAACAAGTAAGGTTTGGTGACAAGAAGGGTATCCAACTGTAGAAAATCCACCACAACAAATTCTTTCCAACCCATGCAAGCATGGAAAAATAGATGTTAAAATGATGATGTGTAGTTAAGACTACATTTTCCAATTGTCTCTCTGCATTTTTAAGAACAATGTGGCGTAATATGAAGGACAGTTTAGACGAGAGAAGGAAAGCTGAAGTTTTTAACTTAAATGTTTTCTTAGTGTTGCATATATATTTATATTTTGTTTTGTTTTGTTTTGTTTTTTCAGAATTAGAACCATCCCAAAATGGGGGACTTTAAAGTTCACCAAGTCAGATTTTTCTCTCCCAAAGTGCTAGGTATCCAGTGTTTCTCTTACAATGAATTAAACACAAAGTTGGCTTTATCACGGTAAACTATTGATTACTCTCACTTTTCTGTGTGTGTGTGTGTGTAACAGTTAAATGTAAAATGCCTTGTTTTAGTTGTTGCTGTTTAATCCCTGGTCAGTTCTGATCAAACAGGTCTGTAATCAAAAGCATTCTAACCAACTGACCATCTCATCTTTTATTTAGGCATCCACTATTTGGACTAAATACACAACTTAGCAGTTCGGCAATAGTGTCCGATAGAATAAGTACCAGGCTTTAAAAAAAATATATATAAGTAGTGGGGTCGATTTGTTCGACTAACAAGGCGGTGCCCCAGCATGGCCACAGTTTAATGACTGAAACAAATAAAAGAATCTAAGATAGTAAGGTGAGAATTAATGGAATTTGGCTGCTATTTCTAGCAAATCAAGCGACCAGGTATAGGCTCTGTCTCAGCTGGTTTTTGTAGTTGTGATTAATGATACAAGTGCAGATGTGACTGTGTGGATAAGAAGTTTACTTTCCAACCATGTGGTTCGGGGTTCAGTCCCACTGCGTTGTACCTTGGGCAAGTGTCTTCTACTATAGCCCTTGGCCAACCAAAATCTTTGTGAGTGGATTTGGTAGATGGAAACTGAAAGAAGCCCATTTTGTATGCAGCTTGATGGAAAATATCAGTATAGAGGTGGGGGTAAGGTGAGAGAGAGACGGAAGTGACTCAGGGGGGGGGGATGATAGATGAGGAAGTAGAGGATGATGAGCAAGGTGTAGGAGTGGTGGGGAGGGAGATGTAGGGGTACATAAGGGTGGCTATTGTGGGTGGGGCATTGAGGGGTAGAGAGCATCTCATGCTACCAATCTCACTCTAATGCTGTTTAGAGGAGGTTTGGTGACCAAAGACATTTCTTTGTGTCTTTAGATAAAGAATTATTCTTCTTTTACTGATTTCCCTTTTTAGATGTGGCCATGTTGGGGCACCACCTTCAAAGTATTTTAATTGATATTATTAATCCCTTCATTAATCCTTTAACTGGGTTTCATAATTCTCTTCAAAAATGCAAGATCAACATTGGCCAAAAGAGAGAAGATAATTCTGTTGGCCGTAACTACCAAAGAGCTTTTCTATCTGGTTGCACTGGTTCTCACCCAACACTAGGCACAAGCATGGCTGTGAGCTTAAGATGTTTGCTTTTCAATCATGTGATGATTTCAGGTTCAGTTCTTCTGCATGAAACCGTATCAAGTCAAGGTTCAAGGCCAACCAAAGCCTTGCAAGTAGATTTGGTTAACAGAAGCTGAAAGAAGCTTGTTATATATATATACTCGTGCTGGTGACACGTTAAAAACACTTGTCGGTGATACGTTAAAGGCACCCGGTACACTCTCTGGAGTGGTTGGTGTTAGGAAGGGCATCCAGCCGTAGAAACCATGCCAAAACAAACTGGAACCTGGTGTAGCTCCCTGGCTTGCCAGTTTCCAATCAAATCGTCTAACCCATGCCAGCATGGAAAACAAACGCTAAATGATGATGATGATGACAACGTGAGAGAAGGAGAGAGAAATTTGATAAAGCTTGGTTTCAACTCTAAAATGTATTGGATTAAAATTATATTCTGCTTCAGAACTGTGCCACAAATAATAAAAGAACATTTTTATAAAATGTTATGAAAAAGCGTTATTTTACTTCCTAACTGACATAAATATACAACTACAGTTAAAAGTTTAAAATAAAAAAATTAAAACTTTATAAACAAAGAGAAATATAATTTATACTTTAAGAAAATACTGCAAACCAAGTGCAATAACACATACAAGCTTATAATTTTAAAAATTTAAAAACCAAAAACTAAAAATAAAACTAAAACTAAACGCCTTTTTAACTTCCAGAGTGAAAATTTAATAACAAAGAAATAAAAACTTAAAATTAACAAAACTAAATCTACATTTAAAACCAGATTTAAAAAACAAAAGAGATTGTCTATTTGTTTCTATTAAAATTCATAAAAGCATACAGTTTTCTTTGGGAGAATAAAATCAAAAATATTAAAGATTCTCTACCCCACCCCCTTTTTTTCCCAGTATTTTCCTGCCCCTTGTGTGTTCTACTCTGATCAACAACTTACAGCCCAGTTAACAATACAATGTAATCACCAATTATATTTCCTTTCCAGAGTCAGGTTCTTACATCAAAGTGCCACCTACCTATCATTTAGTGGGTGGGGATGGAGGGGATGGCAGTGGGTATTAATTTAACTATTTTAGAATTAGGGGGGAAAAATGCCTCAAAGCAAAAAAAAAAAAAAAAATCTTTAAGAAAAATAAATAAAATAAAAATGAACGTGGGCGGTGGGGAATGTAGAATTTCATCTGCTTCTTCGTATAATTTACCAAAAATTCAAGATGTCAAGAGTGGAGACCTGTATGGGTTAATATGTGATGATTGCAGTGGAAATAGGAAATGAGGTGAAGAAGAAGAAGAAAATGACAGCAGAGAG
Organism: Octopus rubescens; assembly: GCA_027564515.1. NCBI lineage: Eukaryota > Metazoa > Mollusca > Cephalopoda > Octopoda > Octopodidae > Octopus > Octopus rubescens. The sequence continues at coordinate 7,088,274 of JAOPUL010004099.1, read as the reverse complement.
AGAGAGAGATTGTGTGTGCTATGTATTTATGCACACACACACATATATATATAAATATATGCCTTATATGTTTCTAATTTTATAACTGTTATTTGTCTTTTTAGTTCCATATAGAATTACACATGGAATTGAAAAGTAGGGGATTACAAAATATACATACCACTCTCTCTCTCATCATCATCATCATCATCATTTAGCATCAGTTTTCCATGCTGGCATGTGTTAGATGACTTGAATGGAGACTGGCAAACTGGGGAGCTGCACTAGGCTCCAGTCTGTTTTGGCTTGGTTTCTACAGCTTGATGACCTTCCTAACACCAACCATTCCAGAGAGTATACCAGGTGCCTTTATCGTGTCACCAGCACATACATATACGACAGGCTTCTTTCAGTTTTCATCTACTAAATCCACTCACAAGGAATGGTCAGCCCAAGGCTATAGTAGAAGATACTTGCCCAAGGTGCCACGCAGTTGGACTGAACCCGGAACCATGTGGTTGGGAAGAAAGCGTCTTACCACACAACCACACCTGCACCTATATATATATACACACACACACGTACATTCCTGTTTTGAGTTCTATATTTTCCTATATATACATACACACACAGAGTTTCCCCTTTAATGGCTCTGTCCTAAATAGGAAAGCTAATTGCAAGCACAAATATTTGAAATACTATGAAAACACAGAGAAATAATATTTTTGATTGGGAGAAGAAAGAAATAACAGATGAAAACGGATAAAATATTTGATCAGAAAACTTTTATAAATATATTTGAAAATGTTGTTGAATATTGAGTGAAATGTTTATTTTCTAATGGGATGAGTAATTGGAAAAGACTCCAGCTGGGAAAAAACAATGGTGTGAGAGAAGTCAGTTGAATTAGAATCTATATTTCACCTGTTACTAATTTCATTCATTGGACTGCGACCCAGCTGGAGTTCTGCCTTGACTTCATTTTTAATCTGGTACTTATTCTATCATTTTCTTTTGGTGAACCTCTGAGAGGAATGTAAACAAACCAACACCAATTTTTGGGTAGTAGTGGTGGGACAAACACACACAGTGAGTGTGGCTAGGTGCAAGTGTGAGGTAAGAAGTTTGTTTGTCAACCACATGCTTTCAGGTTCAGTCCCATTGTGTGGCACCTTGGGCAAGTGTTTTCTACTATAGCCCCAGGCCGAACAAAGCCTCGAGAGTGGATCTGGTGGACAGAAACTGAATGAAGCTTGTCATACATGTATGTATGTGTGTGTGTGTGTGTGTGTGTGTTTGTCTCATGTTGCAAATAAATGTCATAAATTTCATATATTCTGGCAATGGGGAAATATAACATTGCTTAGAAAGAGGTGAGGTCAACTGGCTGTAGAATATCTGCCTCAATAAACTCCATTCGACTTGTACAAAGATGGAAAAAAATGGACATTAAAAATACTGATGATATACAATGGGCTTCCACACAGTTTCTGTTTACCAAATTCACTCACAAAGCTTTGATTGGCCCCAGGGCTATAGTAGAAGACATTTGCCCATGGCGCTGTGCAGTGGGACTGAACCGAATATCATGTGGTTGGGAAGCAAACTTCTTAACTACCAAGCCATGTTTGTATTTATGTTTTTGGTCCCTATTTTAAATTTTAAGAATAAAAAAACTCAACATAGACAAATATAGGTATATTAAATACCAAACAACATAAATTATTGATTGATTAAAATTAGCACCGCCTGAAGAGGATGGATTAGCAATTAAGATCAGCTGAACCTGAGAAGGGGAGATAATCTCAAGATTCAAGAATTCTCCAAAGGAAAAGGACAGGTTTATCGTCTGGAGATAAGAGGACAGTCACAATCATGGACACATGTTTCTGCTTCAATGGACATCATCAGTATGGCAATTGTCCTAACCTATCTCTTGGTTGAAGACCAAGGGACTTAGGCATATACAAAAAGGAGTAGAACACATAGCTGCTTTAATTTTAAACATTTAACCTCAAAATATCACAAATGAGAAAGAAATATTTGCAGTCAGTCCTTTTATTCATGGATGTAACAAATCAAGGAAAATCTAAAAAAATGTTCTAAGAGTCATCATCATCATCATCACCACTATTATCATTATTATTAATATTATTATTATTCAGAGAAAAGATTGTATGAACAATAACAAACCTAGTAGAGAGACCTTGTTAGAAAATCTAGGGTGCACAACAAGAGATGTATGTTAAATTGAGTTATTTTCTAAAGCAGTTAGCCCACCAATAACCTGAAAATGAACAGATGTTATCATTTAGCCTCCTACTTAGAAAATATGAGAGAGAGAGAGAGAGAGAGAGAGAGAGAGAGAGAGAGAGAAAGAGAGAGAGAGAGAAAGAGAATGAAAGTGAAGTCATTTATAGAAAGTAGGGTGTATTCATGGTTGAGTATATGTGGGTGTGATGGGGAGTTACAAGTAGAACTGGTGCTGTTGTATATATATATTTCTACATGTTAGCATCATCAGCATCATCATTATTATTACTATCATTATTATGCATTTACCTTTGTGAAGAATTAATCAATCTTCATAAATTATTATTATTATTATTATTAATGGAGGTAATGTTGGACAGAATGTTGTCCTGAGTTCAAATTTCACCAAAGCCAACTTTGCCTTTTGTTCTTACAGGGTCGATAAAATAAAGTACCGGTCAAATACTGGGGCTCAATGTAATCTTCTCTCCCTGAATTCCTGGCCTTGTGCCAAAATTTGAAATTATTATTTATTAAGGTGGTGAGCTGGCAGAATCGTAATCCCACTGGGCAAAATAATGCTTAATGGCATTTCGTCCGTCTTTACGTTCTGAGTTCAAATTGTGCAAAGGTCGACTCTGCCTTTCATCCCTTTCAGGGTCGATGAAATACAGTACCAGCTTAACACTGGGGTCAATGTAATCGACTACCCCCCCCCCAAAATGGCTGGCCTTGTGCCTAAATCTGAAACCATTATTATTATTATTATTAAAGTGGTGAGCAGGCACAAATATGAGACAAAATATTTGGAGGCATTTCTTCCGGTTTATTACATTCTGAGTTCAAATCCTGCTGTGGTTAACTTAGCCTTTCATCCTTTCAAGGTTGATACAGTACTAGTCATGTACTGGGGTTGATGCAATCAGCTTGCCCCTCTCTTCAAAATTACTGGCCTTGTGCCAAAATTAGAAAAAAAATTTTCTTTTTGAGCAAGTTTGAATATTTGTCTGTTGTTGGAGAAAATACTTCAATAGTTGAATACCCCGACCCCACCAACCATTCAACCATGATATTGGTAAGGTAATCGGTCAGTTAAGAATAGTGAGAGGCAAGTTAAAGCAGAGTGATGGTTCTTACCTAACAACAACTATATGAAATTAGGATGCCATGAAAAGAGGGTCAGCAACCATACATTAAGGCTTATAACAACATATGAAAATAATACAGAAAATATAAAGAGTTGAGAAGGCAATGAATTTAGGGGATCAAGTTACAGGTTGATGATGTACTGCATGACTTTTGCAAGAAATTCTTCATTTATATGCACAGGCATTGCTGTGTAGTCAAGAAGTTTGTTTCCCAACCAGATGGTTTCAGGTTCAGTCCCACTGTGTGTGTGTGTGTGTGTGTGCATGTATACATATCTATATATCATCATCATCCTTTAACGTCTGTTTTCCATGCTGGACGGTTTAACCAGAGTTGGTAAGCTAGAGGGCTGTACCAGGTTCCAGTCTGATTTGGCTTGGTTTCTACGGCTGGATACCCTTCCTAATGCCAACCCTTTTACCATGTGTGCTGGGTGCTTTTTACATGGCACCAGGGCTCTCAACACAGGTGCTTATACATATATTTGTAAAAAGGAAAAGAATGACTTCCCTTGTAGTTCTAAAAAATTTTAAATTTTATATTATAATTTGGTTTTGTAGATCTAGTAAGTTCTTTGTTAACTTCGGTGGGGAGATTTTTTTAAAGATTCCTGATTAACTTACATGGAGAACTTTCTCGCATTCATCGGTGGCAATTATCAAACTGATCTCAGCTGAGATTAGTTTGACTATATATATATATATATATATATATATATATATATCTCATCACCATCATCCTTTAGCATCTGTTTTCCATGCAAGCATGGGTGTATATATATTTATATATATATGAATATATCATTTTGTTATGAGGATTCATAAGAATCAAGACACACCAACTTGTAGGATGCCAGAAATGGCTAGGTACGATAACAGAGCTCACAGTGAAATAAACAACATTGAAGGCATTGGTGACACGTTAAAGGCACCCAGTACACTCTCTGGAGTGGTTGGTGTGAGGAAAGGCATCCAGCCATAGAAACCAAGCCAAAACGGACTGGAGTCTGGCACAGGTCCCTAGCCTGCAAGTCTCAAGTCAAACTGTCTAACCCTTGCCAGCATGGAAAACGGATGCCAAATGATGATGAAGGCATCAAAGTATTTGTAGGATACTGAGAGCTTTATGCTGGTTATGGAGCAGGAGAGAGGAGTTGGGCTGGAAATCAGGAGAATATGACGGGCAATGATTTGGCCACCTCTGCTGACCCACGAATGGGAGAGGGTTACGGTTCAGGGTCAAAACACATGATGATCATTGGATACCATCTGATGATATCAGTTCCTCCTGGCCAAAGCTCCATTCACTTTGATGAGTGGAAAAGAAGCACTTTCTAGCTGTTATCAATAATGTATGTATGTATATATATATATATATATTTCTCTAATGCAAAGAAATTTTATTGCAAAAACTCACTGGACAAGAGATATCAAAGACAATCATCATCATCATCATCATCATCATCATTTAGCATCCATGTTCCATACTGGCATGGATTAAATGGTTTGTCTGGAACTGGTAAGCCAGAGAGAAGCGCCAGACTCCAGTCTGTTTTGGCTTCATTCCTACGGCTGGATGCCCTTCCTAATACCAACCACTCCACAAACTGTACCAAGTGCCTTTTATGTGTCACCGGCGCTGGCCACAACTATAATTTCACTTAGCATGACAGGTCTTCTCAAGCACAGCAAATTGCCAACAGTCTCAGTCACTTGCCATCGCTTCAACATCCGAAGATCATATTTCACCACCTCATCCCACGTCTTCCTGGGTTTACCTCTTCCATAGATTCCATCCACAGTTAAAGATCAGCACTTCTTTACACAGCTGTCCTCATCTATACGCATCACATGGCCATACCAACACACTCTTCTCTCCTGCACACTACATCTGATGCCTCTTATACCCAAGTTTTCTCTTCAGACACTTACACTGTCATACATGCACACTGACATTGCATGTCCGACGAAGCTTGCTGGCTTCATTTCTGTCAAGCCTTTGCATGTCCTCTGCAGTCACAGCCCATGTTTCACTGCCATGTAGCATAGTTGTTTGCACCTCTCATGTGTCCCCAAACCTTTCCTCATTCTGCCAAAGAGCCATGCTCGAAACATCACCCCCCCTCACTCTTTTTTCCGTCTTAAACCGAGTGTCAACTTAATACATTCACTGTGCATGTCCTTTTCACTTTTGTTGTGTTTGTTTTTATTTCCAATTTGCTTATATACATACAATGGGCTTCTTTCAGTTTCCGTCTAGCAGACCCATTCATAAGGCTTTCGTCAGTCTGAAGCTATAGTAGAAGACACTTGCCCATGGTGCCATGCAGTGGGACTGAACCCCGGACCATGTGTTTGGGAAGCAAACTTCTTACCACACAGCCACATCTGCGCCTATATATATATCCAAAAGAGATGTCCTAAGGCATGAAACATGTACAATACTTAACACCAAAAAAGAATATAAAATCAACTGCATAAATGTGGTATATGGGTGTCATTAGACACCGGTATTGCTAAAAATAAGAGTCAAACTCTTAGCAGCCTGTTAAAACGATACATATATTTACATAGTGATATGGAGTTAATCTCCCAAGCGCAACACCGAGGTCCACCAACAGAACTACACACAATTAAGAATTTAAAATGTACCAACCGTAAAGTTATTAACGAGAAAAAGACAAAACAAGACAAAATTCAATGTTAATTCACCATCATCAGTTGGAGACTGTAGCATGGAATCACATATAAATACATTTAAAACAATGTATAATATTTGATTTTGTAGTTTCACGCTTTCAACTCACAATACTACTCCATGCTACAGTAGCGCTCAGCTACACTTAAACAAAATTAAAATGTAGCTGGGTGAAAACCATTGAAAAAGTACAACGGGGGCAGAAAAAACGAGAGAGTGAGAGCGATGAAGCGACCGTTCCGTTCGGCAGTTTGTGGTCAAAAGACCCGGCTATGCTGCTGGTCATGTGATTGGTCGAGAGGTTAGGGAGAGGGAAATAGAAAGACACAGTAAATAGTGGGAGACGTAGAAAGGAAAGAAATGAAAGAGAAAGAGAAAGAGAGCGGGGGGGGGGGGTATTAAGAAAACTAAGCAACTAGTTAAGGAAGCACATCAAATAATGGGGATGTGTGATTTTATGCTACAGTCTCTAACTGATGATGGTGAATTAACATTGAATTTTGTCTTGTTTTGTCTTGTTCCCGTTAATAACTTTACGGTTGGTACATTTTAAATTCTTAATTGTGTGTAGTTCTGTTGATGGACCTCGGTGTTATGTTTGGGAGATTAACTCCATATCACTATGTACATATATGTATCGTTTTAACAAGCTACTAAGAGTTTGACTCTTACTTTTAGCAATACCGGTGTCTAATGACACCCATATACCGCATTTATGCGGTTGATTTTATATTCCTTTTTGGTGTTAAGTATTGTACC
>JAOPUL010004099.1:6860304-6876218 GCA_027564515.1 Octopus rubescens | reverse complement strand
TGTGGTGATACTTCGACAAGTAGGAAAGCACTCGATCCGTAAAGAGAGTAATGATAATCATGAAATACCACAAGTCAGTTTTTTTTCAACTACCCAAGGGTTTCTTGGACGAACATTTATTTAGATCTCCATTTATCAAGTTGAAAAGTCAAAACCGCCATTTGCTTTGTTTGAAGAATTTTCACCTGGTGCTAAAGAGTTAATAACAAGGGAAACAACTGCCGTTAAGGCCCATTATTCTGATGGTCTGGCTTTAAATTCCGACAAGATGAATTTTCTGAAGTGTGGACAAATTTGTGGTATTTCATGATTATATATATATATATACATGTGTGTGTATATATATATATAGGTTGAGGTATATACGAGTTAATCTGTCTGTATCTCTTGTGCATCTATATTTGTATACGTATATGTTTGTATATGTATATATATGTACGTATTTGTATGTATATGTATATATATGTGTGTGTTTGTGTCTATTTTGTGTAAGTGTGTATGCATATATATACATATGTATATATATTTATGTGTGTGTGTGTGTGTACATATATTTTTATTGTTAGATCTAATTACCCTTTATCTAAATCTGAATATACCCATCTTTATATACATTTTAAAATTAATCTTATTCTATTTTCAACCACCACAAAGGTATTTGCTCTCTCAATGGTAATGCTTTTTTCTATTGAGTCAAGTCATAAATAATTTCCATTTTTTTAAAGTAAATTGCAACAATGCATTTCAAATTTCAGATGTTTAAAATTTAAATGGAAACTACCGTTTTCAAAAGAGCCTCATCTGTCATTCATATTTAAGCAGTGAAAGCATGCACATCATAGTTTAATATTAAAGTTCACTCCCCTAAAATGAATGAACTGAAAGTGCATATTCGATATGTGATGTTGTGGGAGTTTACGAATGGGAAAAAAACGCCACAGAAACAGCTAAGAAAATATGGCCAAGGTGTCCTTACTGACTAGCATGTGTGAAATTGGTTTTCAAAATTTCATTCCGAAGATTTGTCATTGAGAGATCAACTCAGACCAGGACACTCATCAGACTTCAATCAATATGCTTTAAGAGAATTAGGGAAATTCAATTCTCGTAAAGTATTAGGGGAATTAGCAATTGACCTCAACGCATCCCAATTCACTATCTGTCACCACTTGGAAAAGATAGGAAAAGTCACCAAGCTGGGTGTTTGGGTTTCCCATACTCTTAGTGAGAAGACTAGGCAAGATCGCATATCCATAGCAACAAGTCTTCTTTCAAAGCAGAGAAATGACCCATTTCTCAATAATATCATTACAGGTGATGAAAGATAGGTCTTTCATGACAACGTTCAACACAAAAGGCAGTAGATTGACAAGGATAACTCTCCACAACCTATCTCAAAGGCTGAGCTGTATGTATGGTGGGATCACTGCTGTATTATTCATTTTGGAGTTTTTAAACTGCAATTGAACACTAAATGCCAACTTATACTCTCAACAGCTGCAATATATAAATGAAAATCTTTTAAGAAAATGCCTTGCACTCATCAATAGGAGAAATGTTCTGCTTCTCCATGATAACACAAGACCACATTCAGCAAGAATCATGCAGGATAAAATATTAGATTTGGGCTGGGCTGTTCTACTCCATCCACCATATTCACCAGACCTTGGACCAACTGATTTCCATCTTTTTCACTCTCTACAAAATGCTCTGATGGGGAAAAGATTTTCTCAAGAAGATCAGGTGAAAATGTATGTGGAAAACCTCTTCATGTCGAAGCCAGCTGAATTTTACTTGAAGGGAATCAAAAATCTACCTGATAAATGGCAAGAGGTCATTCAAAATAATGGCAACTATACTGATAATTGAAAATAATTTGTTGTAAAATGTTTTCATGTGTATAGGTGTTTAACAAAATGGGAAATATTTTATGACTCAACCCAATACACACACACACACACACACACACACACACACTATATATATATATATCTTAATCTTAAAATTAAAACTATATTTTACTTAGTGTTTAATTTTTCCCTGTATAAATATTGATATTATAAATATTAATCATCATATATAAAGTGGAGTAGCAGGATTTCATTGTTCTATCAATTTCTTTGCCCATCGAAGTTCAATGGTTCTCTTATATAACATTCCATTGAATATTCTATATTCAACTAAAATGAATCAGAAAAATCTTTGTACAACTTGGAAACATTTCTGGATTTAAACTATTGACCATGGGGCTATTCTGAGATGAAATGGTTTAAAAGAAAATTATTGGACTTGTCTGTAACAATATCTGAAACAGTTAATAAATTAATCAATATAATCTGAGGAACTTGCAATGCATTTATCATTTGAAGATCAATCGATTGAAGAAATGTAGATGAAAAAAAAAAAATCTTTCCTGGGAGGTTATTTGATCAAAGAATAATATTGAATTTTCATAGAGACTATGAAGTGTTGGCATGTTCACAAAGCAAAGATGAGATTTGAACTGTGTGACAAAATGGAGTAAATAAAGAAAGGTTACTATGAAAAATGTCTCCTGTTATATGAGTAATAATAGTGGCATGAGTAAAAAAAAAACTAGTTTAGAACATGAATGATGTGGAATGTAAAGAAATAATAGGAGGTTTTTTAATGTGATTTTTGCTTCAATTAGATTATTTTGGACAATTTATTGTCATTGCTGATTTAATGTCCCATTTTCCCCATGCTTGAATGGTTAATTTTCATGAAACAAATGTTTTAGTTGTTAGATGACATTCCTAGTAACAGGAGTGGTGGCATTGAAAACTTTTGCTATAATAATAATAATAATAATAACCTACAAAATAATTCCTTTTGTAATATTAAATGACAGGTTTATGTAATATAACTCAATATGAGGATTACAAAGATCTGTATGTATGCATACAATTGAATATGTAAGTTCTCATTAGATTACTTATAATAGAAAATAAAATGTTCTTCTTTCATGTTTTCTGTAAGCATTTGATATAACAAATTTGTTTTATTCTTTTGATACCAATCTACCTGAGACTCTCTCTGATTCTAGGATACAAAATTCTTGTTTTAAAATGTTCTAAATCAAAACGTTCCAACAAAATTTCATGTTAATGTTCCAAACACCAGTTTGATAATGACTGAATTATTTTACTAATTTCTTCATTATTTTAAAACATTAACTGAAACAAAGGCCTTGTATTTCAAAAGAAATATAGTAACAAAAGCTCACCCAACATTATGGTATTTAGATGTGAAGTCAACTTAGTCACAGAAATACCATGAAGGGTCATAGGCACTGCCCTCTTCTCCTGACTAAAAGGTACAAATAAAAAACTAAACAAAAACATATTTCTTACGTAAAAATATTAAAGGCAGTGAATTGAGAAATTTATCAAAATGTCAGAATACCTTGTGGTGTTTGTTCTGGCTTTCTGCTCTGGTTTATAACCATCCACGTCTGACTTAATATTATTTTTAAATTTGATAAAACATTAGTCCAAGATAGTGGATTTGTGGAAGTATTGGACGGGAGATCTTGTATTTGTTCCTTCCCTGAGTTTTGTGAGTTCAAATGTCACTTATGACCACCAGAAATATACGGGTTCCTTAGGACCTGACAAACTGGTGATAGGTCTGGGCAGTCGGTGTACCTGTGCCTCATTATTTCAGCTATTCATTCTCAATAGCTGTACACCAGCTGACAGGAGAGAATGCAAGGGATTTTCAAACTCTTTATAAATGTTGCTCAGTATTTCAGCTGATCACTCACAATAGCATTACACCAACCAGCAGGAGAGAAAGCAAAGGCCTTTCTAAAGAGAAAGGGCTCTAACAGATTACCTCCATGGTTTGTTTGTGTTGAATAGTGTCTTTACAACCTATGAACTAATATAGTGTAAAAATGTTCATGTAAACCTGGAATACAGGCAAAGGTGTGGCTGTGTGATTAATAAGTTTGCTTTTCAGTCATATGGTTTCAGCTTCAGTCCCACTGTGGCACCTTGGTATAGTAAAAATGTCTTTTACTATAGCTCTGAGCCAACTGAAACTTTGCGAGTGGATTTGGACGATGGAAACTGAAAGAAGCCTGTCGTGTGTGTGTGTGTGCATGGGTGTTTTAGTGTCTCCTTATTTCAACATCGCTTGATAGTTGCAAAATGAATGTCAATATCATACAAGCAATGTCCTTCATTCTTCTGTGAAACACATCTGACCATGTGGAAATATTACCTTACTTGGAAATGGGTGAAGGTTGGCAACAGGAAGGGCATCTGGCTGAAGAAAATCTGCCTCAGTGAATTCTATCATATCCATGTGAGCATAGAAAATTGGACTTTTAATGTGGTGGTGATGGTAGGTTCTATAGAAAATGTTGCTGTTAGAATTAATATGAATTTATTCATGATTTTGTCATTATTAAGCTAGTGCTTGGGACATAAATTAGCATGAAATTTTGATGGAATGTTTTCATTATGATCACTTTAAAATGGAGTTTGTGTCATAGAACCAGGGGCAGTTTCAGGCAGGTTGGTATCGAAAATGTTGAGGCCATTATCAAGTATTGGGCTCTGGACTTTTGCGTGCAAAAAGCCTCCCACCAATCTAAGGTAATCTTTCAAATAACATCACACCAATCATGAAAGATCTAAATAACAACATTGATTGTTAGACACAGAATAATAGACAGTGCCAACAGCATTTATGTTTTCAAATATCTTTAAAATTGCTTTTCTATGGAGAATAGTAAAACAAAAAGCTATCATTGACATGACCATCTATAGCTTGTTACTATCAGTATGTGTTGAAGAAGGAAGTTCACGCTATTCTGTCTTGGCTAACAGTAAACTAGTTATTGGTGTAACAAATGAAATATACTTAAATGCTTAGGTGAACAAAATAAACCATTGTTTTCTATTACCAAGTGCTTTCCCACTACACAACAATTCCCATGACTTATAAAATGTTGTCACTATTTAAACAACATGCAAAGAAAGAAAATGTCTTGGACTATAATTATTATAGTTTTAGTACTTCTGGATTTATTCTTGTTTTATATATAATTGTTTATTAATTTTAAAAAGTCATTTTATGGTATGTGATGGTTTGAACTGTGCAAGCATGGAAAAGTGAATTTTAAATTGATGATAATGCCCTGCTACCAACTCTAAATTTGGAATATTTGATATGAACTGTTGCAGAAGGTGTTTTGTAACTGTATGATCTATGTCACTTCATTTTGTTGTTAAGGCTTTTGGCAAAGGCATGCAAATCACACAGTTTAATTTTCTTTCACCCTATAAATTTGAGACCTCATGACTCTGTAAGAAAAGAAGTTTTTTTTCCTGTTTCATTTGCACCAGTATTCTTGAATTCATTATTCCTCAAGTTAGCCCTGATTGAGTAGACTTATGGATCAGAGGTATTTCTTTTAATCATGACTGTCTTGTCTCTTATTTAGTCAAAGAGTATCTAGGACTACATTAGTCAGAGTTTCCATTTTTTTTTTAAGATGGCAGTATATGATTCAAGGGAGATTTGGTTGCAATTTTTAGCAACTGAGTAGTGACTCATATATTTTAGTAAACAGCTCTGTTCTTTTCTTACAATCCATTGAAGGGCAAGAACCCAAGATATCAGACTTCACCTTTCACATAGTAATCAACTTTCTATGAACTCTTCTTTGGGTTAATTGTTACTGACATGGATTATTGCCAGTTATATTTAAATTCCAGGGTTTATACTCTTAATATTTTGGTGAACTCATAATATTTCTTACAAGTTCTAACACTGTCATGTTTCCAAAGACTGGATCTTCATGATGCTCGTGTCACATTTCTAGCTATAACGTGTTTTAACTAATTTTTTTTTCTACACGAATATTAAGATATTGTCAATGAGAGGTGTTAACAACCTTTGTTAAATTGCCTAACATATATTTTCATTTTTTTTTCATTCATAAATTTTTTAGTGACAAAAAAATACTTCAACCTTTTGCCCACTTATATACTATCTCCTCTCTCTGCCTTATCTACTATTTCTGCAGTAACCCCTATTCTTTGGAGCTGGTTGCTCTCATACCATTTCTTCTCAGGCACTTTTCACTTTCTTTTCTCTCCTCCTCATGTCACCCATATTATGTCCTCATTAACAACTAACCCAGTCCTTCTACTTCAGAATGTTGGCCTGACAAAATTCCCTTTGTGAACATGTTTTTCCTGCAGCCTTTGACTTTAAGTTGTTCACAAATGTTAACCAACCATTCTCTCTGATATGAGAGGGGTTGTAAAAAGCCATAGAAATAACCACTTCATCCAGACCATAAAAAAAAAAAATCACAAAACAAAAACAAACAATACTTTAGATGGAAAGTTTTGTTAACTAAGTCATTTTTTATTTTCTAAATTTTGTAGCTTTGAAAGTCTGTTATAAGTCTGATTGCTTGGGAATTATATTTTGTTAGGAATTTGGTCGCTAAGGATTAGAATACTAAATTCCTTAATTACAGTTTTAGTGAGCTTATTAAGCATCATTAAAGCTTTTTGTTTTGTTATGAGGATGGTCATCCTTGCGAGTTTGTGTGTAATTATCTGTAGTAAATATTCTATTTAATTTATGTGGAATCCATCTTCCTTCACATCTACTGAGTATGGGTAAGCTTCCTGGGACTAACACCTACACACAGATATTGGCATGAAAATGTAATATGGAATTAATGATATAGTTACTAAATATAGGTACAGACCCTACATTTTAATCACAGAGAGAGAGAGAGAGGGAGGGAGGGAGAGAGATATGAGTGTGTCTAGAGTAAAAACCTATTTTTAGCCTTAACTAAAAGAAGTTAGTAGATATTTCTCTTATTTTCTGAGCTCAAAATCTACTTTTCATGGTTGAAGCTAAAAATGTGTTTACTATAAACACATCTGTAAATTTACATTATACACCTCTATTTATTTACACACTCTGTTGTGCTTCTCATTACATTTCATTAATCTACTCTCTATACATGTATGTCTTTTACATAATTGTGGAACCTTATATATTAATAATAGCACCATTGTTAATGACGAGCACTCTCTTCATTACATAAACTGATATTTACATTAGGTGCAGGTATTGCTTTGAGGTTAAGAATTTCACTTTCCAAACCACATGGTTTCAGGTTCATTTCCACTGTGTAGCACCTTGGACAAATGTCTTTCTAATATAACCATGGCCAACCAAAACTTTGTGAGTGGATTTGTTAGACAGAAACTGAAAGAAACCTGTCAATTGGGGTGTGGTGGGGGTGAGCATTTGCATCTCCTTCTTTTGGCATCTCATGATAATTGTAAACAAGCATCACTGTCATACAAGTGGTGTGCTTTATTTTCTATCTTCTGTGAAAACCTGTCTGCCTACGGGGTATTGCTTTGCTTGGAAACAATCGAAGGTTGGTGAGAGGAAGGGTATCTGTCTGTAGAAAATCTATCTCAGAGACTTGTGACATGGAAAAGTGGATGCTATGATGATGAGGATGTATTTTTATGTGTCTTGAAAATATGTTTTTTATCTTTGTGTGTGTGTGTGTGTGTGTGTGTGTGTGTGTGTGTGTGTGTGTGTGTGTGTATTCTCATTGTAGCAGGGGACTTCAATGACCATGTTGGAAAACACTCCAATGGTTTCCATGGCATGCATGGAGGCTGCGGCTTTGGCTCCAGAAATGAGGAGGGAACAAGGCTGCTGGAGTTCTGTGATGCAAATAACTTAATGCTTTGCAACACCAACTTCGGGAAACCTGCCAGCCATCTGATCACTTACCAATCTGGTGGGCACACTAGTCAGATTGACTACATCCTCATCAAAAGCAGGGACAGGTGTAAATGCTTGTGAATGCAAAGTCTTTCCCAGATGAATGTACAACTCAACATAGGTTAGCAATTTCGGACTTAAGGCTAGAAGGATCCTGAGACACAAACTGATATGGAAAAGGAGGCTATGGAAAATCAAGGATCCTTCAAATGGGCAGAGATTTAGAGATGTCCTTAATGAAGCCTTTGGTGAGAAGGAGGAAGATATATACAGCATAGAGGACAACTGGAAGTTCTTACAGGACAATCTACTGTGGGTGACAGACCAAACCTGTGGTTGGAGCAAAGCTTCCACCAGATCAAGGGTGACATGGTGGTAGAACAGTGAGGTAGACAGGGCTATAAAAGAGAAGAGACGGGCTTGGAAAGACTGAAAGAATGGGGGTAGCAAAGAACCATATCAGATAGCTAAAAGAGAAGCTCTGCATCAGGTATATCTAGCTAGGGCAGAAGGAGTAAGGAAGAGGTTTACCAATGTCTTACAGCATGAAGATCAAAGACTTGAGGTGTTCTGGATTGCCAGGCAGTGTGTTAGAGAGAATCAAGATGTTGTGAGAGAGAAGTGTTTACAAACAGATAATGGTATGCTTGCTCTTAGTGATCTCTGAAAAGAAAGAGGTGTGTAAGAGCTACTATGAAATATTATTAAATGTGGAGAATGAATGGGAGAAAGGGAGCCTTCCTCATGTGAACTCAAAAGAGGGACCAACTATCATAGTTGACAGCAGCATAATAGATAAGGCAATTAAAGATATGAAGACAGGGAAAGTCCCTATGCCATTGGGAGTCATTGCCGAAGTGCTTAAGATATCTGGTAAAGTTGGATACAGTCTAGACACCTGTATAGTTAATCAGATTATTCAGGAAGGTGTAATCTCTAGTGACTGGTGCAGCAGCATCATGGCCAGCTGCTACAAGGGCAAGAAAGACACCTTAGATAAAAATAATTATAGAGGCATCAAATTGCTGAACCAGGTGATGAAAGTTGTTGAAAGAGTTATAGCCCAATTAATTAGGAACATAATTAGACGAGATGAAATGCAGTTCAGCTTTGTCCCGGGGTGAAGCACCACTATTTAGCTAAGAATAAGTTGTTGTACTTGGCATTTGTTAATCTAGAGAAAGCCTTCGACAGAGTACCTTGCTTTGTGATATGGTGGTCTCTGAGGAAGTTAGGGATAGACGAATGGCTTGTGAAAACAGGCCTTGTACAGGAGTGCCGTTAGTAAGGTAAGAGTTGGCCATGGGTACAGTAATGAATTTAGTGTACATGTAGGTGTCCATCAAGGGTCGGTTCTTAACCCCCTCTTATTCATTATCGTCCTCCAGATCATAGCAGTGGAATTTAAGACTAGAAGCCCATGGGAACTCCTATATGCTGAGGATCTTGCCCATATATCTTGCCCAGAATTTGTAACAAAATTAGAAAATAAATTCCAGGTGTGGAAACAGAACCTGGAATCAAAGGGTCATAAAGTAAACTTAGCAAACACTAAGGTCCTAGTAAGCAAAAAATCAGATAGGATTCTTCACCCTTCAGGTAAATGGCCCTGCACGATATATAGGAAAGGTGTAGGCAGGAATTCCATTCGGTGTACCCAGTGCAAGCTATGGACATACAAGAGGTGCAGTGGAATAGTAGGAAGGTTAACAGAGAAAGTAGTGTTTGTATGTGGAAGATGTACAGGAGCAATAAAGACCAGATACACAAGAAATTGATTTCCTTAAATCTCCCATTGGCTCTCTGGAAATTGTAAATAATTTTTGCTACCTGGGTGACCTAATTAGTAGTGGAGGAGGTACAGAAAGTGTAATTGCTAGAATAAGAATAGGATGGAGAAAGTTCAGAGAGCTTTTACCTCTGTTGGCAATCAAAGGTCTCTCTCTCCGAGAGAAGGTAAGATTGTATGATGCATGTGTACGAAATGCGATGCTTTATGGTAGTGAGATGTGGACCCTGAATGTGGAGGATATGGGAAGGCTGGAGAGGAATGAAGCTGGTATGCTCCACTGAATATGCGATGTCAGTGTGCAAGAGCAGAGACTGTGCTAGTCTGGTCATGTGATGTGAATGGATGACGACAGTTGCATAAAGAAGTGCTGATCACTTAAATTGGAGGGAAGTTGTGGAAGAAACCAAGGAAGACAAGAGACAAAGTATTGAAGGCCGATCTCAAAATGCTGAACCTTATGAAGGAGATGATAGAGGACTGAGATATGTGGCACATTTCTGTACTCGTGAAGACCTGCCCACCACAACAGAATTGAGATCCTAAAACCAAGGCACCATGTAAAAAGCATTGATACTGATGCTGGTCCCACATAAAAAACACCCAGTACACTCTGGAGTGGTTGGCATTGGGAAGAGTATCCAGTTGTAGAAACCAAGCCAAAACAGACTATGGAACCTGGTGTAGCCCTTGGCCTTGCCAGTTCCTGTCAAGCCTCCAACCCATGCCAGCATGGAAAATGGATGTTAAATGTTGATGATGATATATATATATATGTATATATATGCGACCGCTTCTTGCATCAGGGGCTGCATCGAGTCCGAGTCCTGTTGCAAGAAGTGGCCACATCGAGTCGAGGGTCCAGTGCTGGTGCCATGTAAAAATCACTCATGACGGTGCCATGTAAAAAGCACTAGTGCCAAGGGTCCGGTACCAGTGATACCTTAAAGCACCCAGCATATACTGTAAAGTGGTTGGCATTAGGAAGGGCAGCCAGCCATTGAAACCAAGCCAAATCCGACTGGAACCTGGTGCAGCCCTCCAGCTTGCCAGCTCCGGTCAAACTGTTCAACCCATGCCAGCATGGAAAACGAATATTAAAGGATGATGATGATATATTTTCCATTAGTTTTACCGAGTGGCAAGTCTAGTGGTTAAATCACAACCAACTTAGATTATAATCTAAATGACTGAATACTCTACAGATATTTGTAGCTCTTAACATAGTGTCATGCTGTGTGTGCCTCAAGACTGGACTTGTCATTCAGTGTTATGTTGGACTTGTGATTTACAGGTGCAGTTCATATATGATAGACACCCACACAATTTCCATTTAGCCAATTACACTTGCAAGTCTTGAGTTGATCCAAGGCTATGGCAGGAAATATATATATATATTTGGTTGGTTTTACATCCATTTTTCCATGCTAGCATGGGTTAAATGAATATACTATTATGGTATTGTTTTAAAGCTTAATGCTCTTCCTGTTGCTAATTCTTACCTAATTTTCAAATAAAGGAACTTTTATTTCATATGCCACTGAAGCTGCACATCCAACAGAAAATTTGTTGATGGGAGAAATGACATCACTGCTTGTAACTCTTGATTTTCGGAGACACCCAAATGTAAGCAAACATATGTGCATTCTCACACACATATACATGAATAATAAAAAAAATGTTTCCTCTCTAAAGGCAAGGTAAATAGACTGAAAATATTAGAGATGTTATTACAAAGGATTATATTGCAAATGTTACATAATAATTCAACATTTAATGCAGCAAGGTTCGAATCCATGATCAATGGTCACTCCCATGTGATTATTGTTTTCATACATAAAGGTTTCACACAATCGACTTTACTGAACTAAAATAAAATGTTTGTTAGGATATTTAAGTGTTGAAAACCTTTGATTGATCATGTGATTGATGAGGTGTCTTCATTAAGTATTAAGTAGTTTTATCTAGAAGCTAACCAGCCGAAACTTAGGTGTATATTGGCAAGTTGAGATAATATCTGATTTTTGTTTAGGATTTGAGTGATGCATACTCAAAGATAGGGGTATAGATGATGTGGAGTCTTTTTGAGTGACTCAGAACATATATCACTCCTAAATGCTGGTGCTCTTTCTATGATTGCTCTTGTGATATTCATATTTGCCCCTACATTCTTTGATTTCCAAATGTGTTTGGCTAGTGCTGTGGTTTTTTTTTCCAGGTATCAGTGGTAGAATAAGCTGTTGTGTTGGTGCAGCTGATTTTTTAATGTGTTCTCTTTTATCTCTATGTAGTAGGTTGAAGTGTTGTTAGAGGAGACATAAATGTAATAGATGTTTATTTTCATTCAGTATTTCATTATTTTTTGGGGTCCCATGATTGTAATTTTCATAATTTGCTTTGTAGTAAATATTCCATTATATAAAATCTTAGACTGGATCTTATGGAATCCTTTTTTTTTTTTACCTTATTACTTTTACTTGTTTCAGTCATTACACTGAGACCATGCTGGGGCACTGCTTTAACACTTTAGCATTCAGATTACTCTGTCAAATGTAATTAGCTTATTTAATCAAATTGTTTTGAATTAATCATGTATTATCTCTTAGCTTTGAGATTTTGATGATGTGATTGTTTAGTTTTAGGATGACATTGTAGAGTAGGTGTGAAAGGCTTGATCAGGCCAGTCAGAACAATAAAACGGGTAGATTATTATGGCTGGTTTAAATGCTAAAGGGTTAAAGAATATTAGTTGAATGAATCGACCCCAGTACTCATTATTTATTTTTTCAAGCCTGGTACTTATTCTATTGGTCTCTTTTGCCAAACTACTAAGTTACGGGGATGTAAACACACCAACACCAGTTGTCAAATGGTGGTGGAACACACACACACACACAATGCACTTCTTTCAATTTTTGTCTACCAAATCCACTCACAAGGTTTTGATCGGCTTAAGGCTATAAAAGAAGACACTTGCCCAAGGTGCCATGCAGTGGGACTGAACCTGGAACCAAGTGCTTGGGAAGTAAGCTTCTCTGAATTTTGTTTTTTCAGGTTTTACAATATTTACTGAACAAATTATAAAACTGTAAATCAAAATATTCCTCTGAAAATCAGATTTGGAATATCTTTGATGATATGGTTTACTTTGTGAAAGACTGGGTCTGGGAATAATTATTGTTACTGTCTATTACTTAGTGTTCCATCAACCAGGAAGATGACAACATTTTACTATTCCCAATTTTGGAAAGGCTTCTTTGGAATATCAAGCTATTTTCCAAATGCTGTAGTGTGGAAAACTGTTATGTGAGCCATTCCAGCTAGTTGACAGTAAACGCTAGTCATTAAATATTTATTGTGTTTGAGGAGGAAAACAATCTTATTGAGCTCAAGTAGGTTACATTGTTTAAATGTATTGATGTCGGGGTAATAAGTTCTGGTGAAGTTGCATAGCCTTGTGGTTAGTAGAGTGTTGCATACATAATTCTAAGATAATGGTTTTGATTCCCAGACTTGGTAGTGCATTGTGTTCTTGAACAAAACACTTCATTTCATGTTGCTCCAGCTGCCACTCAATTGTAAATGAATTCAAGCAATAGCTGGGAAGTTAACCCTGTGATGGACTGATGTTCCATTTAGAGGCAGGGAGTGTTGTAATGTCACTCACTTATATGGAACCCATGGAAACTGGGTTAAGCTCTGGCCTCATGAGGTTGTGACACACTTAAATCTAATAAGTTCTTAACAAACTGATAAATCCCCAAAAGAAATCCTGCAATTCTTTTCCAGAGCTTCTTGAATTGCAGCTGAACCTTGAAGGGTCATTACAGATATTTCTCTGCTAGAGTGAAGGCATTACAGGTGAGAATTATCAACCAGAGTCTGTGAAACAGTTTCCATTTCCAAAGAGTAAATGGAGAGAATAAAACACCATAATTCTTCTAGTGTTTTGTGAACTAAAATCATTAGTTATCATAATACTTAGTTTTCTGAATATTCACTTAATTTATATCACAGACTATTTTTTTTTTCTTTCATAATGAAGATTCCTCCATGTTATAAATGTTAATATGTGGCACTTTCAGTTAATTTTCCTTGAGAAATTTTGTATTTTTAAAAATTCTGTTTTGTCAAAATTACAAATTATGGTTAATACTATAAATATGACAATTTTTCTGTAACTCTAGAAGCTCTTGCAGATTTACTGCCTGAGGATGTTAACAGAATGAAATTATTTCCTTTATTAAGATTATAACAGTTACAATTATATTTATTCCATTGTAATCATGTGTGATGTCTAAGGATAAAAGATAAACAAAAGTCTAAGTCTTTATATTTAAGATGTAGAGAATGTCAGTTTAGTTTTTTATACTCTGTGTTATGTGAATGTGTGTGGCCTAGTGGTTAGGGTGTGGCACTTGTGTGTTTGATTCCCAGACCAGGTGGCACGTTATGTTCTTGAGCAAAACACTTCATTTCAAGTTGCTCTGTGGGTGGGAGAGTGGCAGAATCATTAGCATGTTGACTGAGATGCTTTATAGTAATTCTTTTGGCTCTCTACATTCTGAGTTCAAATCCCACCTGCCTGGAGGAGAAGGCAAGAAACCACTCTAGTCTTCATAGCCAAATTTCCAGTAATCTACTTAACGGTGACAGGGAAAGGTATGGACCCTCCCAGGTCATGTAGAGAATGCTGAAGAAGGCTCATATGCACAGGACCTGCCCAAGGACAGACCACCACTGGACATAAACTCTGTGGTATAAGATGAAAAGCATTAAACCATAATAACACTTTACTTTGAATTACAGAATATTTAGAACCATGTGTTGCATACACTCGTATCAATTAGTAATTATAGTTTTTATCACTTTATCTATTTGGTTCACTTTATATCATGTTTTGTTTTAATTACCTCTAATATACTGTAAAGAACTCAAATATTCTACTACTAAAGTCAAATGTTATCTGACAGCTAGGAACAAGCCTTATCTTGTTTTGTTGTTCCAACATCTGAAGTTTTATCTACTTAAAACGTAGTTAATATAATGTAAATAGTTAGAACAGTTGGTAATGACATAAAGATAGATTATTATGAGTGAACTTGTTATTGAACTTGTTAGGAGACATTCCATTTATTGTTTAGAAATTCTGGTAGGCAGTGCTACTGGATAACATTTCCAATGATTTCTGGAAGAGTAGAAGAAAAACGGAAGTCACTTTAGTGTTGTTTCCTATGTGAGAGTGAAACCAATCAAAGAGCTGTCATGAAATTCTCCAAGACAAATGGTTGAGTTAGGAGAAAAAAAAGTAAAAAATATTTGACAGTCTGAAAAATTGTACTGTGAGAGTAAAAAAGACAAGTGAGGTGGGGGTGTGGGGGAACAGAAGTGATAATATTTCCAATAATGGTGTCATGACTAAGAACATCAGGTGTTATATTTTGATAAAGCAGTTAACATTCAACAAAATAATTTTCATTGATAAAGCTGCTTGTCTAATTTAAACCAGTGTAAAACTTTGCTTTTAATCTGATGCTGATCATAGTGTCAACTTGATGACCTTTTTGAATGAATATATTCTTTCATTTGTGTACAAGTCTCAGCTCAGATAGGAAACGTGTCACTTAGAATTCAATTTTTTAAAAGATTTACCTATTTTTTAATTAATTTTTTATTTTTCTCTTTGCAATATTCAGCCTAGCAGTTGTTTCATTCCCTAGATAATGTGACAGAAACTATTTCATGTGTGTATTGGAATATGACAGCTAGAAGTAAATGTATTTAGCAACTGAACTATAAAGATATATCTAGATATATTTAAATTTTAAGCTATTTCTATTGTCATGATAAACGTCATAAAAATATTTCCTTATACATGTTTCCTTTTGTTTGTTTTTTTATATATATATAAAATAATTTTCCAGCTAAGATTTTTGAAGATTTTGAAATCTGTTGTTTTAAAAGTACATATTTGATTGAACTTGAATAATATGTATCATCATCATTGTTTCATCCTTCTAACATGAAATTCCATGCTTGAATGGATCAGATGAAATTCATTCAGGCAGATTTTTTACGGTTGGATGCTCTTCCTGTTACCAACCATCACCTTTTTTCAAGTAAGCTAATATTTTCCCATTGTTGGACATATTTCCACATCTTATGGTTTATATTTGTACAAGGTAACTATTTGAAGCAAACTTGACTCTTTGATTTCTTTAGATTTATATTCCTCATTGAATATTTCATGAAAATGTCCTTGATCAGAGGTTTTTCAGCTGCACACTGTATTAAGTTGAACAAATAGTATATTACC
>JAOPUL010004099.1:6845193-6859929 GCA_027564515.1 Octopus rubescens | reverse complement strand
CCGCCCAATGTTGTTTAAGGCCACTAGATTAATATGGTTTCACAATTATTATTGTCTTTTTATATGTAACAAAATATAGGCAACTGAAACTTAGTAAATCTTAACCTTTTATGGTTAAAACATAAATTAGACATAAATTTTATCATTTCTGTTTTTTTCTCTCACCTGAATCTATGTCAGAACTTATCTAACTTTTGTCCTCAATACCTACTCTAACCATATCTTAGTAACATCTGGTCTTTGGCTGCCAGTAGTGAAAGCCATGAAACCAAGTCTTCAGTCTGAGGATAACTACTCCCACTTGTTACAGAGACCATGAAATAGTTCATGGATACTGCCTTTCTCCCTCTAAGCCTGTGTGTGTAACTAAAATAAAAGTTCTCCATGTAGAGATTATTCTAGACCTTAATCCTTTTGTTACCATTCTTTCTGTTGAAATACATTGCCTTTGTTTTGGGTAGATTGGTACCAAAATGGTTAAACACTGTATTAATATATCCAATAAATCTCCTTGTTTATTCTCACTTCATTCATTATCCAGTGTTTGGTTCCTTTTGCTTTGAGAAACCTTTTGTGATGGTCAGTTTTTATTGGGGGTCTTAGATACACATGTTCATCATCATTATTTTAATGTCTATTTTGTTTCATGCTTGCATGAGTCAGACAAGAATATATTGGGACAGATTTTCTATGGCCAGATGCCCTTCTTGTCACCAGCTTCCCCACAATCTCCCCATCAATCAAATAGCGGACATGTTTTATGTGAAGAACTAGAAATAAACAGCATCGTATAAATGAGCCTTTTCTTTACAAAGATCATGTAACATGTGAAGACACCAAGAAACCCAGAAATACTTTTGTAGTGGACTGTAAACAAAGGACACTGCCAGGAAGGCATTGTTTACAAACTAGCAAATGTGAAGGGAATATGAACTCACTTACATACACACACAAAACGGGCTTCTTTGACTTTCTACCTCCTGAATACTCTCACAAACAAGGCTTTAATTGGCCTAGGTCTATAGTAGAAGATACTTGCCCAAGGTGCCATGCAGTGGGAATGAACCTGAAATCTTATGGTTAGGAAGTGATCTTCTTAAACATGCAGCATTGCCTATACACCCACACACCCACACCCCTTATTGTTAATAGTACTAATTTTATTGTTATTTTTGTTTGCAAATATTGTTTTTTTTATTTATTATTATTTAACCTCATTAAAAGGACAAATTATTAAGCTGAACTGCTGAACTCTACATTACTAAAATATTTAGACTAAAATGAGTGACAGACTAAAAAAGAATAAATAAAGGAAAAAAACTGTGTATTAAGAATACTTAGGTATTTTAGCTCTAAAGCACAATTGTTCACAAATCTTAAGAGACTGACATGTATTTGAGACATAATCTTCTTAGAAATTATCAAACTTGCTTAAATATACAGCAGTTTCAATATTGTTATTGTATATGAATTATCTAAATACTATTTATTTCTTAAATATACATACTCAGGATGCCTTATGTTAACAGCTTTAGTTGTTAGGTTGTTAGTTACAAAATAACATCTGAAGATGTGTAGATATTCCATAACTAATCATTGAGACTATGTAAACACATTTTTAACATTTTTAATTATCTAATCTGTACTTGTTAAAATAAATATAAATTTCATCTCTTTTGATGAGTAATGCTTAAAAAATATAATTTTGTTGGTGTTGGAAATAGATGTTTTGAACAAGTTAAACAATCTTCCTCATCATCATTTTAACAACTATTTTTCCATGCTTGCATAGGTTACATACAGTTTATTGAGGCAGATTTTCTGTTTGGATGCCCTTTCTGTATCCAACTCTCACTTGTTTCCAACTAAGGTAATATTCCTCATGGCTAGACATGTTTTCATATGAAACTGCTTATGTGACAGTGTCACTTGTTTACAACTATCATGCCATGTCAAAACAAGGACACACACGCACACATATATGGTGGGCTTCTTTCAGTTTCCTTTTACCAAATCTATTCACAAGACTTTGATTGGCCAGGGGCTATGGTAGAAGACACTTGCCAACTGTGTCACACAATGGAACTAGACCCAACACCATGTGGTTGGGAAGCAATCTTCTCAACCACACTATAATATTAGTTTTTTTTATGACTTAAACAATTAGAAATCAATGTTTCTCAATAGAAAGTATAATTTTGGAATTGCTTCAGTTAAGTGTAGTCAGTATTAACCCTTTTGTTACCATATTTCTATTGAAATACACTCTTTCAAAATAGTAGTCTGTATATCATACTTAATGCAGATATACTGTTGAGAGCTTGGAAACTGCAGTAGTTGTCTCA
Source organism: Octopus rubescens (assembly GCA_027564515.1). NCBI lineage: Eukaryota > Metazoa > Mollusca > Cephalopoda > Octopoda > Octopodidae > Octopus > Octopus rubescens. Next base: position 6,857,584 of record JAOPUL010004099.1, on the reverse strand, counting down.
AGAAAGCATATTGTATAGATATATAGTGTTAAAAAACACAAATATATCAGTAGCAGACACTTTACATCATATAGAGAGAGAAGTAAAAGAGAGTTCACATAAGAGGTGCAACATTAGTGCACATACTAGTTTGATGGCAGGCAATGAGTAAAGGAATACTACACACGCACGCACGCGCACGCACACGCACACACACACACACACACACACACACACACACACACGTGCGGAGACAGAGGAATAGGAAAGGTAGAAAATGACAGTAGTCATGGGAGGGGTTATACCAATGAGAAAATTGTTTTATATAATTTTATTTTAAGGTAATAAGTATTTTTCTTTGGAAAATTAGTATTCATTTCATATCATTTTGTAAAAGAACCAAAAATTTTGATAAAAGTTAAATTATTATGAATATGTATATATGCCATATTTCCTGATATTAGCCATGATGGTTAAAGTATACTTCCAAAGTTACCCATGATGATGAGTAGCCCTCTAGTTCTATTAATATATATATATCAAATATATAAATTTATATAGAGAGCCTAATGGCTTACAGATCACAATACATTACCATGGAGGAATTTAAATTATCATGAGTTATAATTAAGGGCTCTCAGAGAGAGCTGGTATTGCTAAAAGATATATATACTAAAATATATATATATATGAGTGGGTGGACAAACAAAATAAAAGGGCATTTAACACATTTAGTAGTAGTTATATGTATTATTCAAAATAGTTTGATTGGGGTTTGTAATTACTCTGAGTTTCGCAGCTGTTAATGAGCGTCTGTCTCCTTCAGATTTTGGATCATTGGTGATCCAAAATATATATATATTATTCAAAATGGTTTTATTTGGGTTCATAATTACTCCTAGTTTCATAGTTGCTAACGAGCGCCTGTCTCCTTCAGATCATTACTGTTAAAAACCTAAAAATTAATATTCTGATATTTGTCTCTCCATCTTGTTGCTCGATCACCTGAAGACAAAATATGTCTCAGTATTTGTCTGATAGAAATAAAGATCTGTTCTGTTTTTACCATGGTTTGTTGAAGTGTTTTTGTTGTTTGATGTTTATTTCATTCTGTATGAAAAACAAAATACAACAAAAATCATATTTGCTCAGTTTGTGAGGGAGCTTGACAAAATGATGGTACCTTCGTTTTAAATGTCAATTGTCTGGAATAATATTATGAACTAGATTATAATCTGCAGTTTGTTCATTTCTCTTGTGTGAAGAAAAAAAGAAAAGAAAGGGAGTTATTCTAAAACTTCTATTGTTTACTTTAATTATTGTAGAAGACCAGTGTGATTGAATTTCAGTTGAATGACTTCTGACTAGTGCTTTATAGAAAGAGACTATCAATAAAATACCTATTTTTGGATTTGTATTTATGTTAGAGAGAATTGTTGTTTTGAACACTAAGAAAGAAAAAAAATCTATTGATTCGTTGTTGCATAGAGAGAAACTTATTTTTTTCTCTTCTTTGTAGATAATATTTTTCTGATGATATTCATTGTAGCTGCAGTTTTTTAAATGAAGTTTTCATTTCTTACTGCAAATTTTCTCAAATGTTTCTCTCAGAACAAGGAAACTATATTTTTGGTTTGAAATCAATAAGTACAAATTGTGCTGATTGAACATCTGCGTTTTGTGTTGAAGTGCAACTTTTCTGTGCAATGATTTTTTTTTTTTTTTTTAATGATTTTTCAATTATTGGGTATTACTAATTTTATGTCTCTGAGAAAGACAAAAAATGCTGTATTTCCAAATGAAGTAATGCATATTTTTTATAGAGGATAAACTTATTTTGTAAATGGTTTTGTAGAAAATACTAAATTTAGATTCATAGTGCATGACCTAAGCTTGATTTCTTTTCAGATACATTAAGATGTCTCAGTTCAGCAAAATAATGTTGCTTCATTCAAATAGTCTTAGACTGAATAACTAGTTACTCAAGGTTTACAATTTGATATGAAACCAGTTTCTTCATAATCAATTGTTTATTTGCTATTACTTTTAATGATCACTGGTAGTAGTTATTTCTCTCCATAAACCTTCCACACTATTTGAAATTTTTTATTTTTATATTGAATTTTTAAATTCTGTATATTTTCCTAATTGATTTAGCTTCTCTAAAAGAAATTCATGTTTTTTGTTTCAAAATGCTTTTTAAGTTTAAAAAATTAAGCAGGATTATTATTTTTAACCACAGGTGCTGTATCATCTGTTACCGAATCATGTTTACTTTAAAGGCTTGAGCAAATTCTAGTAATCTACAACAAATCAAATAAGTATAGCAGAAAAATTAAATTTACATCATGTATATGGTTTCATCATGTCCCTATGGTTTCATTTGGGCTTCAACTAATCTAGCTTTGGCATAAATTAAAATAAATTTATTTTTATTAACTAATTCTGGTATTTTTTGTGTATTTCTTCTAGTTCTTGTTTAAGGATCCTCATGTCCTGTATAAGAAAATTATACTGCCTAGTTATTGGTTGCAGACAATGGTCATAGTTTATTGTGGTACAGCATGGAATTGGTTTTGAATTTTGTTGTAATCAAGTCATTGTGTCTGTCATTTTCAGTTGTCGTAAAGGTTCCACTTTTTCATCACAAAGCACAATTGGAGCAAGAAATAAATCCTTTCTCTTATTTTTTCTATAAATTCATAGAGAAGCCACTTGTGAAGTAGATCTGGAAAATGTTGAAACACTGACTCCCATTATATATATATGTGCTACTTCAGACAGTTTGACAGTTTGTATAGGAGCCCCACCTCCTATACAAGTATTTTCAATTAATTATTTGCAACAGAAGCAACAAATTAAATGTATAAATTTGTAAGATAAGTTATTGTTATTAAAACAGGTATATTTTAGAGCAGGTGTAAACAAATGTCTTACATCATTGACCCTTTGATGGAATCAGAGATAACTTATCAATCCCCACCACCATCATGTAAATTTCTCAAATAAAATAAAAATATATAATTAATAAAAAAAATTCTTGATTTCAAAACAATTATTCCTTTGTTATTTTGAGCCATTTAAAGAAATTTAATGAAAATACTAAACAAAACTGATAAAAAACAATAAAACATAAACCCCCAGTGGTCAATATTGACCACTTTGCCAAATTTTAGACTATTACTCTCATTTGCAGAACTTATATTAGCATTTACACTACATTTCAGTTGGTTTAATCTCTGATTTTCTTTAGGTATTTTAGTTCTGAATATTGTTACAAGTCGGAATTTAACTGGGTACCTTTTGTCTCTAAGCAAATGGAAACCTTTAATGAAGCAAAACCTCTGATCTCTTCCTTACTAAGATTCAAATGTTACAATGAAAAATTTTAACTCTTTACTTACCACATTTCTGTTGAAATAGACTGGCTTTGTTTTAATTAATTTTGAAAATAATGACAAATTTAGTAGAATAACTTTGTCATTATTAAACTGATGTTTGGAACATAAATTAGCAAGAAATTTTGATGGAAGAAGATTTAATATTAGATCACTTTAAAACAAAGGAGTTTTTATTGTAGAACCAGTGTCAATCTTAGGCAGGTTGTTTATCAAATGGGTTAAGCCAAAGGCAGATTGTACATTTGGTAGTTATTCAGCCCTTGATTGGTTGTTAATGTAGGCAGTCTGACAAGCATTGCAGTCAAGTTTAAACTTGTGCAGTTAAGATAGTGTATATTTTCTACCCGATATTTAGGTTTGTGGATTTATAATAGGCAACATCATCAAAGAAAAAGAAAAAATTCATTAATGAAAAGAACAATGGTTAAATCTACCAGTAAAATTATAACACAATGAAGGAAGTTTATACGGGGGTGGTGGGGGTGGGGGTGCTGACTGGGAAAATGAATCAGTCTATTAATAATTTGCAGTTGCTTAAGCTGCTAGAAATAGCTGCTACATTTGTCTCAAATCACACTCTACCATCTTGGAAATGACACATTGGATAATGTGTCCTGGGTTCCCTGTACATAGGATTTAAAAGACAGGATGGTCACAGCTGGAATGTCTTTGATCACAGATCTGCTCAATCTGGTTGACCTACAGCTAAAGAACAACAAAAACAATGACATTTAAATTAAACCATTATTTTCTATCATTTTGTATTGGAAGAAATATTAGTGTCATATCTATTGTATTTAGTTATTGATGCTTCTGTTTAACTGATGTTTGTATCAAGTTTATCTAGAAATATTGATTTCTAATATTTTGGAGTTGGCTATGAGCGAATATATCAACCCCAATACTTGTCTGCTACTTATTTAATTGACCCTAGAAGGATGAAGTGGACCCTGGTGGGATTTGAACTCAGAATGTAAAATGTCATGAGTAAAAGCTGCCAAATATTTTGTTCAATATTTTACCAATTCTGCTCAGTCTGATTTTTTTTTAGTCAAACATATGACTCAACCTACATATGACTCAACCTACATATGACTCAACCTACATTTGTCTTTCAATAAAAACTTGAACTGTTTCCAATTGCTGTGTTTTAATATTAGGGTTAGTATTTTCAAATAGTGTTATTTTGCAAAATCAGCAAGCATAGAGAATGGAATACAGAACCAAATATTGCATAGAATCATGCAGTCTTTGATTACATATTGTTTAGATTGTGGTTCCATGTTCAGCTAATCTGTTCCAGCAAATGAATTCATTTTGAATGTTCTCCTTATTCTTATCCTATATTGCAGAGAATGAAATGTTTAAAATTAGTTGGAACAAGAAACCTGCAGGCAATGATTTTTCATTTTCATAAATTTTCATGAGCCAAAAAAACTAATCACCATTCTTAAATATGTGAATGGTTCTGATTGTGTTGTTTTTTTCTTCTCTCTTAAGTATGATTTTGAGTAAGAGTATACAATTCAGCTCAATGAATTACATTTTATACAAAATATTATTGTAAATTGAACCACTTATCAACCTTTAAGTGTTCCAAAATATATTTAGCAATGTTTACACATCATATGCAGGTTGTATAGTGAAGGAGTTTACTTTGCAACCAAATAGTTCTGAATTTGAATTGAATAATATCTTCAGCAGTATTTGGTGGATAGAAAGTGTGCAGAATCCTATTATACATATGAGTGTGTGTGTGTGTGTGTGTGTGTGTGTGTGTGTTTGTGTGTGTCCTTATCTGTGTCTGTATTGAAAACAAGTCTAAAATTTGGTACTCTTGTATTTATGTTCTGTAATTTAGTGGTTCAACAAATATTTATGAAATAACTACTTGTACCAATACGATTGAATAAAGATGGTGCTCCTGCATGGCCACAGTTCAGTGGCTGAAACCTGTAAAAGAATGAATCATTTTCAAGATGAAAGCTTGGGCAGTATGAGTTTTCAGTGAACACTGAAGAGGTGGTAGACTAAATATGTTGGTTACCTGATACATATATTTTAAATTCTGTTATTTAGAAAATATTGTAAAAAGTTCGAAATTGTCTGCTGAGGATTGATTTTATTTATTTTTTAAATTTGATTTAATTTCTATTTTTTGTTGTTGGTAAGAAAAGTGTTGAACAAATGAACAAGTGAATGATATAGATGTTTAGAAGTCTGTGAAATACAATTGTTTTATGTTTACAGAACTCCATAATCAGATTCTGTTTGTTGTCTGATGTAGTAACATCATTTAAAATGTGTTGGAGAAATTTGTGTGGCTTTGAAATACATTATGTAACATCTCTAACAATCTTACATATAATAACATGGAATGTGTGTCTTGTCGGTCATGCAGGTAGGAGACTAAAACAACAAATGGAGTGGGAGTGAGTAATAGTCACAGATGCTAAATGTAGCTGAATTGTAAGGCTTTGTTCTGAAGTCGCTGTGCAAATGTTTTATCATAACTTAAGTTTACTTCAACAGTTTCACTCACATACACACACACATATTTAAAAATATGTCTTCCTGGGTCTCTCTCTTCCACGAGTCCCATCCACTTTGAGTGAATGGCATTTCTATACGGAGCTATCGACCTCCATCCACATCACATGACCAAACCAGTGCAGTCTTTTCTCTTGCATACTACCTCTAATTCCTCTTATGCATAGCTTCTCTCTCAATACACATACATTACACATCCAGCGGAGCATACAAGCTTCATTCCTCTCTAGCCTTCGCATGTCCTCTGCATTCATGGCCCATGTCTCACTATCATATACAATTGCTGTTTGTATACATGCATCATACAATCTTCCTTTTACTTGAAAAGAGAAACCTTAGGTTGCCAACAGAGGTAAAAGCTCTCTGAATTTTCTCCATCCTATTCTTATTTTAGTCACTACACTATCTGTACAACCTCCCCCACTACTAATTTTGTCCCCTAGGTAGCAGAAATCATCCACTACCTCTAAAGAGCCTTTGGGGCATTTAATAAAATCAATTTCCTGGGTATCTGTAGTTTTATTTTTCCTGTGCATCTTCCACATGTGAACCTTATTTTCTTTGATAATCTTCTCATTATTCCACTGCATCTCTTGTGTGTCCATAGCTTACACTGAATACACCATATGGAATTCCTGCCTACACTTTTCCTACAAATCGAGCAGGGCTACTTACTTGAAGTGGGTAGGGTCCTGTCCGTTTTCTTGCTTACTTAGACCTTAGTCTTCGCTAAGTTAATCTTAAGGCCCTTAGATTCCAGGTTTTGCTTCCACACCTGGAATTTCCTTTCTAGCTCTGCTATAGAATCTCTCATGAGGCCAAGATTGTCAGAATATAGTAATTCTCAGAGGCTGCTGTACTTGAATTAATCTGTTATGGCCTGGAGGACATTGATGAAAAGTAGGGGACTGAGGACTGAGCCTTGGTGAACCCCTACCTGTACACCAAATTCTTCACTGTACTTGTGGTTATTTCTCACCCTGTACATAGCCTGTACAGCTTTCACAAGTCACTTGTCTACTCCAAGCTTTCTCAGAGCTCACTGTATCACACAACAAGGAACTCTATCAAAGGCTTTCTCTAGATCAACAGATGCCAAGTATAATGGTTTATTCTTAGCTAAGTACTTCTCTTGCAGTTGCCTGACTACGAAAATAGCACCAGTAGTGCTTCTCCCCGGAGCAAAACCAAACTGCATTTCGTCTAGCCTAATTCTGCTCCTGATTAATTGGGCTATAACTCTCTCTGTAATTTTCATCACCTGGTCCAGGAGTTTGATACCTCTATAATTGTTTCTATCTAAGGCATCTCCCTTACCCTTATAGCAGCTAACAATAATGCTGCTACACCAGTCACTGGGTATCACGCCTTCCTGAATAACCAGATTAACTGTGCGGGTGACTAGCCTGTATCCTATCTTACCGGATATTTTGAGCATCTCAGCAGTGATTCCAGACAGACCAGGGGCTTTCCCTGTTTTCATATCTTTAATTGCCTTATCTACCATACTGATGTCCACTAGGATAGCTGATCCCTCTGTTGAGTTCACATGAGAGAGACTCCCTTTATTCCATTCATTCTCCACATCCTCCAAACAATCACATTGCTGCAAAGACCGAAGGGAAAGTAAAAAACAAAATACAATAGATAAGATAAATCAGTTTGCTTAGCTTATCGTTCCAGCACTGCTATTGCAAAGATGGGGCTTTAAGTTCTGAACAACATGTGGGCTGTTTACCGTATATATATTGTGTCTACGAATGAGATCTTGTGGGAGAAATTATTTCCAATTATTTTAATCAATTATTATTATTTTTTACATTTTGGAGTAATAAAATATTTTTCTCTGAAAAGTCGCACAATAAAATGTCCCAACACAATAAAAATGTGAGAAAACAGAAGAAAATTAAACCTTACATAAGCTGTATAATATCCATTGACTTTCTTCATTTTAATAACATCTTGTACTATTCCCTCAGTGGGTCCTACTGCAGATATTTTGTGTTCTTTACTAGCTGAAGGAAGAGTTTTATTGGTTGAATTTAAAACAGGCTTTGGGGAATTAATAACGGGCACAGAACTATTTGCTCTACGCTTCTTTAAGGCAGCTCTTTGAGATCTGCGCAACAAGAAACTATCACTCGCCACAGATTCTTTCACCTGGTTATCAGAATCGCGCCGAAATAGTTTATGTTGAGAGATGAAAGTCTTTTTATCCAGAGTAGATATCATTAAATGACTTAAATCTTTCCCTTTCCGGTCCACATACAAGCTGAAAAAAAGAAATTGATACATAAAGATGTATTTAAAACAAAGCAAAATAATTGTTTCAAATTCTGGCACAAAGCTATCAATTTTAGGGCGAGTGGGATAGTCGATTACATTGACCTCCATTACATGAATGATACGTTATTTTATTAAATCTAATAGGACGAAACACAAAGTTGACTTTAGCAGCATTTGAAATCCGAATGTAAAGAGCCAGAAGAAATCCAGTTGAACTGATGTACTAATGATTCTGCCAGCTCACTGTCTTAACAAAAAGAAACAATGAGCAAGGAAATAAACTATAATATCTTAATATCTTTTTATTATTAACAGGATTCTATAAAACAAGCTATTCACATAACATGCTAATCTTCAAAATTTCCAAGTCCTTGAGAGACAATTTTTAAAAAAATTTCCGAAGATATTAGTGAAAATTTTAGAAAATTATAAATTAAAAAAATACTGATGTAAGAAAACTTCTTTGTAATTCAAATATTGACTCAATAAAGAAACCAAACATATGTTACATTATCAGTAAAAATATTGAAACAACATGTTGACTGAAGGTAAATTTCAACAAAATCTGAAATTGAGGTCACCTCAATATATCTAGCATTTACTATTTGTATGGTTTTTTTGAAAGATCAATAATTTTAAATCAGTGGTTGTTAATCTCCATGATTTTATAGTGCAATGGAGAACAAATAAACAATTACTAATACATTTAGCATAGAAAGATATAAAAACTGTTTTAAAGTTTCAAACTTAGTAAATAATATAGAACAAAATTGTTTATCTCATTTTATTAATCATACTCATGCATAACAACTTCGGGAATAACATGTTTTTCAAGCTGTTTAGTCATTAGTATGGATTTTCTATAGCCTTAACACAACACCTAGATATCCTTACAGCACATCATGCACTACAGCTACACCCTTTGAGAACTACTATCTTAAATTATACTAACCTTTCAATTACAAAAATTCAAAACAAGAATCCATGAAAGGATTTTTTTTTTTACATAATACAAGCAATTAATTTATATTTATTTCTACAGTAAGCACCATTGAAGACTAATGAACTATTTCTATGAACCATACAACACTGTATACATCTATTAAACCATATAAACATAGCTTTTATCTGTTATATTTTGCTTGTTTTAGTCACTGGACTGTGGCCCTGCTGAGACAATGCCTTGAAGGGCTTCATTGAACAAATCGACCTCAGTACTTATTTTTATGCTGAGTACTTATTCTATCAGTCTTTTTTAGCTGAATCACTAAGTTATGGAGACATAAACAAACCAACATGGGTTGTCAAGTAGTGGTGGGGGACAAACACAAAGACACATACATAAAAAGCACTCATGTCAAGAGTTCTGTGTGTTAGGAAGAGCATCCCACCGTAGAAACCAAGCCAAATCAGACTGGAACTTGGTGCAGCTCTCCAGATTGCCAGCTCCGGTCAAACTGTCCAACCCATGCCTGCTTGGAAAATGGATGTTTGATGATGATGATGATGATAAAACAGACTTCTTTCAGTATCTGTCTACCAAATCCACTCACAAGGCTTTGGTTGATCCAGGGCTATAGTAGAAGACACTTTCCCAAGGTGCTATGTAGTGGGCCTGAACTCTGTGTGGTTGGGAAGCAAGCTTCTTATCACACAGCCATACCTGCACCGATAGCTCTGTATTTAATCAGAATTCAATTTCTCATTTCATACTAGCCCTTATTAAACAGGCTTTTGGTGCAGAGAAATAACAGTTAAATATTACTCAAGTATACATGTATAAAATTTATTTGAGTAGGTAAATTGATTTAAATATAAAAGCCAACATTTAACTCTTTAGCATTTGGATTACTTTGTCAAATATAATGCTTATTTATTCATATTGTTTTGAATTGATCATGTATTATCTTGTTGCTTCGAGATTGTATTGTAGGGTAGGTGTGAGATGCCAAATCTGGCCAATTTAAATTCTAAAGGGTTAGACATGTGCAACAAAAACAAGTAATAAAATCTTAAGATAAGCACTTACACCCCTTTTTCAAAATTCATACGGAAAAATATTAATGAAACAGAATCAGTATCATCAGAATCCTTTTTGGACAGGATACACTTTTCCTGCATGCTTTCCTAACATAAAGAGAAAAGAAATTATATTTGGGACATGAACAATTAGAAAACAACACAAACTTGTGTATTAAGTCATATCAACCAAAATATTTAATACTGTAAGTAAAATAGTGGGAAAAAAAGATCAAATTTGACAGTGGAGAGTTTACAGCCTTGGAGAGGAAGGAATCTTCTTGAAAAGTAGAAGCCATAGAACTAAAATATTTAATCAGCATATTTTTGGTATCACAGTTACCATACACTATAAAATACACTTATTTGTACAATATAGTAATAGTTATCTTCTATTTTCTATTGAAATATATTTCTGCAAAACATTATCAAAATATCGAGGCTGTGATACGTAAGAACATGAAGTTTATCTTTAATCAATAAAAATTATGAGACTTTTTTTCTTCATGACAGCATGTCCTTTTCTAAAAACCAACTATAAAGAAAGGATGTCAGCTATTTTCTACTAGGCAAACTCGGTCAAGTGAAAGAATCTACATTTACAAACACAAGACAACTTTAGCAAAATTCAAACCTATGAATCTACAGTCAATTGTCAAGCAGCTTAACTTGATAAAAACTTCTTATGAAGTTTGAAATTAGTAAAACAAGACTGGATATAAGCATAGTTTTGGTATTAATTGCAAGCACCTGAGAAATGAAAGTATATTATGGAGTCCCAATAAGGCTAAATAAACAATGCTTTAGTCAACATTCTTATATATATGACCTTATTAGTTATAAACCGCATAATTATTGATTTCAAAGGCCAGCAATTTTGGAGAAGGGGGTAAGTTGGTTACATCGTCGCCAGTGCTCAACTGATACTTATTTTATCGACCTCGAAAGGCTGAAAGGCAAAGTTGACCCCAGCAGAATTTGAACTCAGAAGGTAACAACAGACGAAATGCCACTAAGCATTTCGCCCGGCATGCTAACAATTCTGCCAGCTCGCCACCTTCAGACCACATAATTATTATTGTGCTAAACAAAGCACAATAATAATTATACTTATGAAAGGATTATCTTAGTATATGAGGGGATATGGTACATGTATCTGCATGCTGTGTGATTAACTTTACAATAAAACCACAGCTATAATCATTCAACTATTTGGCAATTCCTTCATTGACATAGTTGAGATGAGACTCCCTGACACCCTTGAACTCAAGGATGTGTAAACTGGCTGAGTGAATGCTTCTCTGCATGGACAGTTAAAGGGAAAATCTATTGTGGCACAAAGGAAATATGATTTACTGGATGTGCAATGTAAGCTTGATACATGGACTAAGTACAAAGCAGTTAAAAAAAGTTAATAAATAAAAACAGGTACTTGATGCAAATGAATATATAAGTACATTGTGAAGTATTATGAAGAAGTAAAATGATAATGAGAATAGAGAGGGATTAATAACTAGTTAGAGTGAAATATATCTGAAATATATAGGATAGACATTTAATTCAAATGAACGTTGAGCTGGCAGAGGGGAGACAATGGCAATGAAACCACTGTTAATGATGATACAAGACCCAATATATAATATATTTTTTCTCATTTCAGGCTGATCACTAACTAGTGGCAAATAATGGCAATTCTTTTTAGCCCACAAAGACACCTTTGGAGTTTCTTGCCAGCTATACCTGCTGATGAATACAAAGGACATGTTAACTGTATCACATAGATATCAACAGATATAAACAAAATATATACAACATAAACCATTTTGGACATCACCAAATGAAGCCCAAAATAGTTCCATTTTGCTGACATAGTTTAGGTAAAGATATATAGAAAAACAAAATTAGAAAATAACCAGTATTAAGTATGAGAATTTAAGGGAATTATCTTTATAATAATTTACAGTTCAGTTTACAACACTAGAATCCTTGAAAAGAAAACATAATTGTAATAAAATAGAGATATTTTTATGGGTACAGACTCTCAGACTACTGTGACACGTGATTTACTTAAAGCATTAATTTCTTCTTCTTCTTCCAAAGTTTAAAATCCGGTTTTGTCCCCGTGAACGGGGGTGGCCGGATTCACCTCACACTCG
>JAOPUL010004099.1:6828954-6840061 GCA_027564515.1 Octopus rubescens | reverse complement strand
AAGCAAGCTTCTTACCACACAGCCACGCCGCGCCTATATATATATATATTTGATACTTTGAAACAGTTCAAGACAATGGAGAAGGACAAGGATGGTGGTGATGGTCACAATGAGGATTGCAATAAAAATATATATTGCAATTCTTAATGTGATGACTGCTTTAAATTTATGCACTTTGAATAATAAAAATCAAGAATAGAATTTCTCAAAAGATATTTTTTTTTTATCCAAAAGCAATTTTGAAAATAATTATAAAACTTCAGGTCGACATTATTACCTACAAATTTGAAATCAAGGATCATTTGGGGAAAACGGTAAAGATTAAAATTACTTGAGGCATCGTTTTATTCACAAGAGGACAATTTAATTAGTATACACTTGTTTTAAAAAAAAATAAATTTCAATTTTATGAAGTCAGGAACCATATTGATAGCAACAGTTTGCTTTTATAATCAGAACCTGCTTCTTTGTGAGAGAGAGAGAGAGAGAGAGAGAGAGAGAGAGAGAGAGATTTAATTAGTAAAAGGTATAAACAATTTTACAATTTTACTTCTCATATCAGCTAAATCAGTTCATAAACCAGTGGAGACTTTCTTTGGAAGAGAAAATATAATTTAGTTTTTATTCAGATTCAATGTTTTACTTCTATTTTTCACAAAGAGATTGTGCATGCGTGCATGTGCGTGTCTGTGTGTGTGTGTAGTAGTAGTAGTAGTAGTAGTAGTAGTAGGGATGGGTTGATAAGCAAGCAGAAAACAGAATAACAGGAAGAAGTAAGAAGGCAGAGAGAGAGAGAGAAAACCCTTGAATGCAATGAATGTATCTTCAAATATTTCATTAGTTTTACGTTGATGGAATTCATAAATATCATTAAAATATATATATTTGTATTACTAGCAATCTTATCAGTATTACTTATTATCATTTCACAACATTTCCTACTCCTCCTCCTCCTACTACTACTCTTTCTTCCTTTTCAACCTTATTTGTTCTAGTTACTGCCCCCCCCCCCCCGTTATATTTTGTTGTTATCAGTTTGTTTTTATGTTATTTATTTTGTTGGTTTTTTTTCCCACTTTCATCATTGTTCTTACATACTCAATGTAAGCCTCCAAGTAAATGTGATAACGCTAGATTAATAATTAGCTTTCTTCAGATACATGCAGAGTAAAGGCCTTCACAATGTTGTTGTCTTACTAATTTTAATCAGCAAGGAAAAACAAAACAAAAAGAACAGAAAAGAACAAAAAAAAAAAGCTCAATGCTCCATAATCAAACAGAACCATTTTAAGTGGTGCCTCACTATGGCTTGCTATTTACAGCAATTTGTAAGGAATGGAGCCAAGTTTACAGTACTAAAATTGGTGAGTTTGCTAGAGTATCTAAATAGAGTTACTGGCTTTGTAGAAGAGTTTTGCCACTCCACTGAATCAATAGTGATGGTCAGTAGTGACCACATTGACCAATCAGATTGGAGGCAATTGAAAGGAATGTCGTTCATCCAAGCTCATATAATATTACATTCCTTGTCAGGTAAATTTGTTCGTTTCTTTCCTATGTTATTTGAATTTATGCGAAAAATATTTTTATTAGTGTTTTACAGTCTTTTGTAGCTTGATTCTTCTTCAACAACTTTGGTTTATTGTCTTTGAAATTTGAATAAATTTTGCATCTTTTAAGTCACATGACAATAGAAAAAAAATGAACATTTTCAACACCTGCTTCTCTTCCCTTTCAATCAAGGCTCCAAAGCTGCTCAAGACATTTGTGCTGTGTACAGGGAAGGTGCAATTACTGAAAGAACTGTACAGAAATGGTTTTCACACTTCAAGGAAGGAAAATTCAACCTCACAGACTTTCTGCATCAATTGAACAAACTTGTTCACAAGGATCTGTGCCAATCCAGTAGGGAATTATCCCAGCAGATGGGATGTTCTCATGATACTGTTGCTTATCACCTTCACTTACTGCATGGGTGACATACTCTGAATGAAAGAGACAAACTGCAGCACTCCTCTTTCTCCACCATTTTGCTTGCTCAACACAGAGATTTCTTTACCACATCATCACTGGCAATGAAATATAGTGTTTTATATCAATATGAAGCAGAATTAAAAACACCTGAGTTCCAACAAGCAAGCAATATCTCAAGCCAAACCAGAGCTGCATTTGGTAGGATTGGGAAGGGCTAATCCACTACAAAATGCTTGAAGACAACCACACAATCAATGCAAAGCTTCATATTCATCAAATGCATCAGCTCAACAAGACAATCCAACCTGATCAGCAACACAACAACACTCGCCCCAAGAATGCTATTCAAGAGTTTGCTTAAGAGATTCTAATGCACTCATTATATTCTCCTGATCTTAGCACCTTCAAATTATCACCTTTCACACACTCTCCAATGGTCAGCATGGTGTTTCATTCAACAACAGCATGGAGCTGAAAACAGCTTGAATTCTTCAAGTCAAGACCCAGTGATTTCTACTGTCAAGGCACTGAAATTCTAGTGGAACATTAATAAAAAGTCATGAACAATGAAGGAGAATATATTATTGATTGATTTGTTAAAATTGTTGATGAAAAATAAGTTTAAAATAAATGGAAAATAAAACAAATGAATTCATCTGACAACCCAGTAAATATCTCTGATCATCTCCAAATCTTGTCAAACCAATCTATGAATGTTTCACTGCTGAGATCTATTAAAATCAGTCTGTTATTTTCACCAGTTGTCTAGACAAAATCCAATCCTACTTGCATTATCTACATTTTCCAAAAACTTGTTAGCTGATAATTGACTTATTTCCTTTATTTGTTGCGTTTAGCTTGGAAAAATCTCCAGTGGGAGTTCGTTTTTTTTAATTACAAGTATAATCTCAGTTAATTGAAGTTTTTCAACTCATTGTATGACATATTCAAGGCGCTATCTCAATTCACAGTGTCTGTTTTATTGTATGACATATACACAACTACTTCATACCACAGTGTCTGTTTTTTTCCATTACATATATTGTATTACATATGCTCCCCCCCACCTCCACCACTCCCGTCCTCCTGTTCACTCGTTATTCCATCCAAATCCTTAGAGATGGCACAGTGAACAGCGAGATTGTTGAGATGCTAGAACAGAGGCATGTAGATGTGTGTTGCATTTAGGAAGTAAAGAGATGGGAAGCTTCAACCAGATTCCTCACAGTCAAAAAGCATTGGTGGGAAGGCAATAGTGATACAGAAGGAGGTGTGGACATACTTTTAACTGAGAAATGAGTGGATACGGTGATCAAGGTAGTCAGAGTGTGCAATGGCAAACCCAGTCTAAGCATAAGTATCCTAAGTAGAAGAGTAACTATTCTGCATATGCTCCTCAACTAGGAATGCTGGATGAACAAAACAATTGATCTGCAGACTACCTTCATAACTAATGACAGTGACCTTATTTTCGTAGCTGGTGACTTCCTGCTGGCTTCAATTGTATGAATGGAGTCTGTGGAGTTGGTTTCTGAATTAATGAGGGGAACAAGGTTATTGGAGTTCTGTGATGCAAATGACCTAATGATCTGCAACACTAACTTCAGGAAACCAGCCAGTGGCCTGATCACCTATAAATCTGGTAGCCACGCAAGCCAGATTGACAATGTTCTCATTAGAAACTGAAACAGACAGTTGCTCATAAATGCAAAGATCTTCCCTAGTGAAGAACGTACTTCTCAACATAGGTTAGTCATTAATGACTTCAGATTTTGGGTTAGAAGGACTCCAAGAAGCAAACCAGTCTGGAAAAGGAAGATTTGGAAGCTTAAGGGTCCTTTGAATAGTCAGATTTAGAGATGTCTTAACTGAAGCATTTGACAAGAAGGAAAAGATAAAGACATGTAACATAGAAGACAACTGGAAGATCCTGCCAGACAGCTTAATGAGGGCCAAAAACCAAATTTGTGGCTGATGCAAAGTCCCAACCAGACCTAGGGTGACATGGTGGTGGAACAGTGTAGTAGACAGGGCCATTAGAACAAAGAAATAGGCCTGGAAGATCTGGAAGAGTGGGGGGAGGGGGATAGAAGAGAATTATACCAGGTAGTTAGAAGTTAGGCAACAGGTATTCTGCAGAATGAGGACCAGAGGCTTGTGGTGTTCCAGATCATAAGACAATGTATCAGAGAAAATCATGATGTTGTAGAAGAGAAGTGTGTTCAGATGGATGATAATACACTTACACCTAGTGATTCTGCAAATAAAGATGCATGGAAGTGCACCTATGAAAGGCTGCTAAATGTAGAGAATGCACAGGAGAGTCTTCCTAATGTGGATCCAACAGAGGGACCAGCTATCCAAGTCAACAGCAGTAAGATAAAGCAATTAAGGATATAAAGACAGGGAAAGCCCCTGGCCTATCAAGAATTACCAGTGAGAAGCTTAAAATACCTGGCAGAGTTGGATAAAACCCACTCACCTGTATAGTTAATCAGGTTGTCCAGGAAGGGGTCATACCCAATGACTAATGTATAGTCAAGTGCTACAAAGGTAAAGGAGATACCTTAGATAGAATTAAAGAGGTATCAAATTGCTGGACCAGGTCATGAAAGTTACAGAAAGAGTCATAGCTCAACTAATTAGGAAGAGAGCCTAGATGAGATGCAGTGTGGTTTTGTGTCAGGGAGAAGCACTACTGATGTTATCTTCCTAGTAAGGCAACTGCAGGAGAAGCATTTAACCAAAAAATATACTGCTGTACTTGGCATTTGTTGACATGGAGAAAGCCTTTGACAGGGTCCCTCTCTCCCTCATCTGGTGGTTGATGCAGAAACTAGTGGGTACAGGGATGTTGTCAGTAAAGTGAAAGTCAGCAATGAGTAAAGCAATGAATTTATTGTGCAGGTAGGTGTTCACCAAGAGTCAGTTCTTACCCACCTCTTGTTTAATCATCCTCCAGGACATAACAGAGGATTTAAAACTGGTTACCTATGGGAACTCCTCTACACTGATGACCTTGTTCTTCTAGCTGAAACTCTAGTAGAATTAGAGAAGAAATTCTAGCAATGACTTAGAATCAAAGAGCAAATTCCAGCAAGGACCAGAGCAAAGACCAACGTACTAGTAAGCAGAAAAGCAAACAATTTATTAATCCCTTCAGGGAAATGACCTTGCTTGATATGTAGCAAAAGGTGTAAGTAGAAATTCTATATGGTGTACCTAGTGTAAGCTATGGACAAATAAGAGGTACAGTGAAATCACAGGAAGGTTAACAGAGAAAATAATCTTTGTGTGGAGCAGACATGCAAGAACAATAAACATTAAGAACACACAGGAAATAGATTTCCTCAAACGCCCAGGGGAATTCTTAAATGTAGTAGATAGTTTCCATTACCTAGGTGACCAAGTTAGTAGTGGAGGAGAAAGCTTTGAAAGTATAGGATAAAAACCAGCTGGGCTAAGTTCAGAGTGCTATTACTTTTGTTGATAATAAAGGGCCTCTCCCTCAGAGTGAAAGGCAGATTGTACAATGTTTGTGCATGAACAGCTATGTTACATGGTAGTGAAACATAGGCTGTGACTGCAGAAGACATGCAAAGACTTGAAAGAAATGAAGCCAGCATGCTTTACTGGATGTGCAATGAGAGTGTGCACGTACGACAGAGTGTAAATGTGTTGAGAGAAAAATTAGGTATAAGAGGCATCAGATATAGTGTACAAGAGAGAAGACTGTGCTGGTCATGTGATGGGTATGGATGAAGACAACTGTAAAAAGAAGTATCTATTTCTAAATGTGGAGGGAACCTGTGGAAGAGGAAAACCAAGAAAGACATGGGACAAAGGGGTGAGAAAGGATCTTCAGATGTTTAGCCTAACAGAGGAGATGACAAAGAACTGAGACAATTGACAATTTGCTGTGCTTGAGAAGGCCCATCCAGTTAAGTAAAATTGAGACCAACATGGAGTGTCCTTTCTGCCCAAGCTTCAGTACACAATCTGTCACTGACAAACCTTTCCCCCACATCTCATCTTCCCAACACTTCCATCTTTCCCCACCTGTGCTCACCATCCACTGTATTCCCCTCCCATCCATCTCCCAGTCTCTTCTTCACAACACATCCTCCTAACAACCCCTCCCCTCCACTTCCCACTCTTCTTTCGCAATCTTATGAACTTACCCACCCACTCACCCTATCAAGTCCTTGGTCCCACTTCACTTATACACCCCTCCCTGTAACCCGACTATATCCCCTGTCACAGCTTCACCCTCTCTCTCTTTCTCCTGCTGAGGAAGTCCTGTATCTTCTTTACTGCAAGATGTTCATTTCTGTTCCTCTATTTATATTCTAACCTCTCATCTGACACAAAGCCATATTTTCCAATATTACCCCCTGCCTCAATTGTCTTGTAAATTATTTGGTGACCTCACTGGAGCTGGTGCCAAATAAAAAGCACCCAGTACACTCTGTAAAGTGGTTGGCATTAGAAAGGGCATCCAGCTGTAGAAACCATGCCAGAGCAGATAGTCAAACTTGGTGCAGTCTTCTGACTTGCCAGCTTCTGTTAAACTGTCCACCCCATGCCATGGAAAATGGACATTAGATGATGATGATGACTGAAGTCTTTGGTTGACTGAACTCGAGTCTACCTGGTTGGGGAAGTGAACTTCTTAATCACACAGCATTGCCTACATCTAAGTACTTTGTATTAAAAGTAAGAGAGATAAGAACCAAGCACTGTAACAAACAGTTCTCTACTGTCTTGGCATTGCCACAAAATAATTTTTAGTCATATAAACTTATCTTTTGAATGATGTAGATTTGAGAATGGCTGTGTCTTGTTTGAAATTGATTTTGAGAATAGGAATTGAAATGAAATAGCTATTCTTTCATTCTTATATTCTTTTACTTGTTTCAATCATTTGAATGCAACCATGTTGGGGAACTGTCTTCACAGGTAAAGAATTATGATCTTAGAGAAAATTACATAAAAGATTTTCAAGTTAGAATTGCATTTAAAATAGATTAGGGATTATACGGCACTGTAGATCCATCCAACTCATGGTCCAATCAAAGTGAAGGGTGGTGGATAAATTGGTTTTTTTTTTTAACATCACAAAAACATAGACTGTGCCTTTTTCAACAACTCATGGATTACTTTCTATTTAAACAGTCACCCACTTCAAATTTTACTGTTTCTTCTTCATTCTTATTTTATGTCCTTTCATTTCTATTGAAATCTCTTCTCATGTTTATTTTCCTTCTATTTCTGGCTCATTTCATTGTACAAGTACCCAGTGTAAGTTTTACATGCATGTCTTCTGAATGGGGCCAGTATAATACTATACCCATGCCCTAGAAATGATAACACTATATAGATTTAAATATATGTAGATAAAAATATAGATATAATGCTGGTTTATTTTGTAATCTTAATAGCACATCATCTGTTAAAAAAAAATTTTCATTTGGTTGCAAAACATATTTCATGGCTTGTAGGTTCAAATAACTTCCAGATATTTAAACATTCTCTTTATCAGTTTATCTCTATCATTACATTTGTCTAAGCTCATACACACTCAAAGTGGATATACATATATTGAACTGTTATTAAAACACTGTCAAAATAAAAGTATTTCTGAAGGCAAATGTTGACCTAGTTTGATAAAATTATTCTTTGATAAATAAAAAATCAAACTCTGAAATAACCTTTGAATGTCTAACAAAACAAAACAAAAAATAAATTTCATGACATTCTGAAATTTAATGCTTGATAAAGATTTATTCTATATCACCGTTGTCATCATCATCATCATCATCATCATTTAACATCTGGTTTCCATGCTGATATGGGTTGGATAGCATCCTCTTCATCCTGTTTAGCTTCCATGCTGGTATGGGTTGAACAATTTGACAGGGTTTGACTTAGTCAGGGGACAGTAAAACTGTTCAACTCATGCCAGCATAGAAGGTGAATATTAAGTTATGATGATGCTAACAACATAGAATACATCTTTATTAAAGCATTAAATTTCAGAATTTCATGTGATTTTTTTTTTTTTTAATTGTCCAATTTGTCTAAATAGAAGTGGATTGTTTGGGAAATTTGGAATTGATTTATACTGCTGTTTACTGACTGATATATATATAGCTATATAATAATAATAATAATAATAGTTTCAAATTTTGGCACAAGGCCAGAAATTTCGTTGGAGTGGGTAAATTGATTACATCGACTCCAGTGATAAACTGGTGCTTATTTTATTGACCCCGAAAGGATGAATGGCAAAGTCAACCTCGCCGGAATTTGAACTCAAAACATAAAGACAGACGAATGCTGTTAAGCATTTTTCCTGGCACTGTAACGATTCTGCCAGCTTGCCACCTTAATGGTAATAATAATGGTTTCTGATTCAGGCACAAAGCAGACAATTTTGAGGGGCGAGTTAGTGGATGCTATTGATTCTAGTACTTAAGACCCTAGCTGGATTTGAGTGCAGAACATACTGGGCCAAATTAAATACTGCAAGACATTTATGAGCTTATATATATATATACATACATAGGTGCAGGCGTGGCTGTGTAGTAAGAAGCTTGCTTCCCAACCACATGGTTCTGGGTTCAGTACCACTGTGTGGCACCTTGGGCAAGTGTATTCTACTATAGCCTCAGGTTGACCAAAGTCTTGTGAGTGGATTTGGTAGACGGAAACTGAAAGAAGCCCATTGTATATGTATATATATATATATATATATATATATATATATATATATCGCATATTATTCCAAAATCGCATATTAGTCCAAAAATGGAAGAATTTCTCTACATAGAGATATCTGGGCCTTGTAGATGGAAGGTTCTTTATATTATGTACCAAGTTGTTATCTTGCAGTTCCAACTGTGTTATTATATCTATCCTATTTTGTTTTATATCTTATTTAATAGTGTTTTAATATACATACTGTAATGTATGTTGATGTTTGACATACTACTGTACATATAAAAGATGCTGGTAGCCATCAAGGCAGGGTTAGCCTATAATCAAGCATTACCATGCCAACAACTTATATAAAGAAAAGGGTTGCCATAAAAAGTATTAATGCCTACATGAATATGGTTTGACCAATTAGCACTGGCTGATAGACCTATGGCTGAGACTGCAACTTCAGAGGCTATGTGTAAGTTTGCCTGCCAAAAAGATTCTAGAACCTTCTGGACCAGCAGTTATTTAAAAGTAAGCTGAGCTATTTCAAGAGTTCTACCTGTTAGATATCCCCCCCCTGCCCCGCATGGTAGTCTCTTACCTCTCAACTTTCTCTCCTATTCACAGGCCTTAAATGGTAGTGTTAATCAATAAATATTCATTATGTGCAGTGATTCATAACGCCCTGTACCACTATTGGATGTACATTGGTCAATGTAGTGAGGCAGGTAAATAAAACATTTGGGAACTCAGACTAATCTTAATGTGGTTATTTTCAAAACATACAGCCTACCTGACATTAAGAATAGGTAAAGAAAATGGGACCACAAACTTCAGTAAAAAAGGACAGCCTTCTATTATTTTGGGGGTGATTTGTTTTTTTAAGGTTAAAAGGTTGTATTGTAGACCAAAATATTATAGTATTATAATTTTCATCCTAAAATAGACTAAATTTTAATTAATCTGAATTATTTTCTTTCTTTTCTCCACCACATTCCATTTATGTAACCTAATAGCAACATTTTATCTGGTTTTTCAGTTTATTTATTCCAGCACTGTGAATCATGTGACTTTAAAAAAAAAAAAATTATTATTGAGAGAGAAAAAAAGAGGTCTTTTCAGAATAAAGGGAAGGGTTTATTCCATATAAATAGAAAGTGTAATGGGTGATTTGGAATGGTTGAGAAAGAAATCTGAATATTGATTGTAGTCTAGAATATAATTTGTTTTAATTTACCATTGTCTTTCTAGTTGGGAAATCGGTGTTATATTTTTTGATCTTATACAACTAGCATGTATTTAACCATTTTGTTAGCATATTTCTCTTCAAATATCCTAATTTTGTTTTAGTTTTGAAAATAATGAATTTAGTAAAATAATTGTTACATTAAGCTGATGTTTGAAACATAAACACAAAATGTTGATGGAAGGTTTAAAATCTAAATCACTTTAAAACAGGAAGTTTGTATCATAAAACCAGGGGTGGTTTCAGGTGGGTTAATATCAAAAAGTTTAATCAATTGTTTATTTACTATCATTTATTTATTTTGTAGATATGAAGATACATCTTCAGGACAAATTTGTACCAGCCCTGCATATCATGTGTAAGTATTTCATTTTCTTTCTTTCTTCAAGCTTTTGACATTACAATTTGTGATATTTCTTTTGAGGATTTGTTTTTTCTTTAAATTTACTTAGAAAATAGAAATGTGTATTCATTTAATTTTCATAATTGCTATGAAAATATGTCAAATTCAATATTCTGTTGCACTAAACAATAACTCAGAAGTTTTCAAAGGATGTAAACTTAATTATTAAACCATTTTGATGTTTAAATGAAGGAACAAAGTTTCATAAAATTTACAATTTTTGATGTAACCAAAAGAAATTGGTGTGGCAAATATTAGGTTTATAATTAAGAATTCTATTGTCGTTTATAAAATCTTACTTCAACAATAATACGTAGAACTCATTAATGGAATGGTCCTCATTCTCATATATACCTATGTGTATATAATGGATTCTCTTGTTGATTTTGATGCCTGAGAGGCCAAAAGCCAATTTTTAGTCTACCCACACAAATGATTTGTGTTTAGTGGTAAAAGTTTGTGCAGGACCAGTGACACATTTTGGAAATGCTGATAGCAGAAAGTTGGTGCAAACTCAATGAATAGCATATCTCTGGTTTTTCTATTAGAGTTCTCCATCTCCTGGGTTAGTTACCTTTGCCATGGCTTTAGAGTCCAACCCAGAAATTTCTAAGTCTTCATGCATATATATCAAATCAAATCAAATCAAATGTATTGGCAAAGAGCAGCAAAAAATACTCGGGCCATGTAAAAAGTATATATATGGATCACAGCTGTCTGATGAATAGGAACGTGAAATTCTGAGTAACAGTTCATGAAGATTTTTTTGCAGCTTTAAT
>JAOPUL010004099.1:6751862-6765049 GCA_027564515.1 Octopus rubescens | reverse complement strand
CACACACACACACACACACACACACACACACACACACACACACACACACACACACACACACACACACACCAAATTTCATCACAAAAATATATACATCCTGTTCTCTTTATGCTCTGCATATACAAATGTATTTTTATACTTGCCACTAATTACATGTAAAAAGAAGCAGAATGAAACGTATTTTATGTAAAACTATAACTCCTGATATGTAAATATGTTGTGAATGACATTTCAGCAGAGAAGGGAGTTTGTGTTAAAAGGGAAACAAGTTTGAAGCCATATTAGAGCTGTCACTTGCTTTGTTAATATTTCACTGTTATTAATCTTTAGAGAGAATTGCAAATTGTTCTTTAATATGAAACCACATTCTATTTAAAAGAATTCCAAGGAAGTTTATTTCCCTATCTAAATAATCTGATAAAACAAAAAGTTGATTTTTGTTTTGTTTAGAAATGTTCTGTGGAACTGGTTTAGGTTAGGGTTGGAACTGATTTCATTCTACTTTGATGTATATTTCATATATAGGTCTTTTAAGATAAATAGTGAACCTATTATGGAGATTCTGTTAAAATAGAAAAATTAAAACAAAATTACCACATTCTCCCAAACATTGTAGCTCATAAATAAACATTTTCTGATAAATATTCTGTCAAAATTTAGAGTATTTGCTGATTTTCTTTTTAAACAAACATTTGTATATATTAAGAGAAGGAATAAAGCATGCATCAATTAAAAGAATAAATTGCAGACAGAAATATTTGTTTTTAGTGTATATATTCTACTGGAATGTACTTGAGTTTTGTTTTCTCTTAAATTCTATAAAAATTGAAGAACTTTAGAGAGCAAGGATAACAATAGAGGAGGGAAGGCAATATATTGTTGGGTAAGGAATGGTAGTTATCTATGATAAATGATTATGTATGAGTTCTATTGTAATGTGTATGTTTAAAGAGGTTTTTCTACAGAAATATTTTCAAATGTTTTCAAAAGCAAAATCTATTGTAATATGAGCCAAGTCCACAGTTACTGATTGTAAGCATTTTCTTTCAGTTAGCTTGCTAATACACTTGAGAAAGGCATGAATGTTTCACAATCCTATTCTCCTTTCCTGTAAACCTTACATGTTATAAGATGTTGTGCCAGTGCTAGAAATTAATACTTATTGAATTGTCATCATATTTTTATGTGCATCTTCCATGCTGGCATAGGTTGGATGGTTTGATAGGTTCCAACAGGTCAGAGAACTGCATTGTGCCTCCTTTGCCATGGTTTTTATGACTGGATGCTTTTTCTAACTCCAACTACTTTACAGAGAGTACAGGGTGCTTTTTTTCAGGTCATCAGCACTAGTGAGGTTGCCATGTAGCTCACATCCCTTTCAACTGAATGAGACTACAATAAAGAGGGATGTGTGTGTGTGTGTGTGTGTGTGTGTGTGTGTGTGTGTGTGTGTGTGTGTGTGTGTGTGTCTTAACATCACACAAAAGTCATAAACAAGTGTCATCTCATACAAACGGTGTTCTTTGTTTCCACTCTTCCACAAAAACATGTGTTGCTATGGGGAAATAATACCTTGCTTGGAAACAGGTGAAAGTTGGTGATAGGAAGAGCATCCATCTGTAGGAAATCTACTTTAATGGATTTTGTCTGATCCATGCAAGCATGGAGAAGTGGACATTTAATGATGACAATGATATATATATAAATAATATAAGAATTATATTTTGTAAGGTTACCTAGAAAAGATAGTCAACTGTATTGCTGAGATTGCTCTCTTAGAAATAAT
Source organism: Octopus rubescens (assembly GCA_027564515.1). Taxonomy (NCBI): domain Eukaryota; kingdom Metazoa; phylum Mollusca; class Cephalopoda; order Octopoda; family Octopodidae; genus Octopus; species Octopus rubescens. The sequence goes on along the minus strand of JAOPUL010004099.1, from coordinate 6,763,263 downwards.
ATTTGTTCATTCTTATTGCTATGTAAATATTTATTATTATTATTAAGGCAGCGAGCTGGCAGAATCATTAGCATGCCAGGCAAAATACTTGCGGCACTTCGTCCGTTTTTACATTCAAAGTTCAAATTCTGCCGAGGTTGACTTTGCCTTCAATTCTTTCATGGTCAAATAAATAAGTACCAATTAAGCACTGGGGTAAATGTAATTGACTTACTCCCCCCCCCCAATTGCTGGCCATGTGCCCAAATTTGAAATCATTATTATTAACATTATTAAGGTGGTGAGTTGGCAGAATCGTTAGCATGCTGGACAAAATGTTTTGCGGCATTTCTTTTGGCTTTACATTCTGAGTTCAAATTCCACCAAGGTCTACTTTACCTTTCATCCTTTTAGGATGAAATAAGTACCAGTTGTTCACTGGGGTTGATGTAATTGACTACCCCCTCCCCCCACAAAATGTCAAGCCTTGTGCTTATAACAGAAAGGATTATTATTATTATTAAGGCAATGAGCTGGCAGAATCATTAGCATGCTAGGCAAAATGCTTAGCAACATTTCATCCAGCTTTTTGAGTTCAAATTCCACTGAGGTCAACTTTGCCTTCCACTCTTTTGGGGTTGATAAAATAAGTACCAGTTGAACACTGGGGTCAATGTAATCGAGTAGCACCTCCCCCTGTAATTTCAGGCTTTGTGTCTATATTAGAAAGAATTATTATTAGCTGGTAGAATCGTTAGCACGCCGGACAAAATGCTTAGCGGCACTTTGTCCGTCTTTATGTTCTGAGTTCAAATGCCACCGGGGTCGACTTTGCCTTTCATCCTTTCTGGGGTCAATAAAGTGAGTACCAGTTACGAACTGGGGTCAATAAAATCAACTACTCCCCACCCCCTAAAATTTCAGGCCTTCGTGCCCAGTATAGAAAGGATTATTATTATTATTAAAGTGGTGAGCTGGCAGAATTGTTAGCACATGGAACAAAATGGTTAGCAGCATTTCTTCTGGTTCTTTGGTTCTGATTTCAAATACTCCTGAGTCAACTTTTCCTTTCATCCTTTTGAGGACAATAAAATAAGTACCAGTCATATACTGGGTTGATGTAATTGGCTTACCCCCCCCCCCCCACACACACACACTCCAAATAACATGCTGACCTTGTGCTAAAATTTGAGAACATTATTATTATTTAGCTATATAAGGCAACTAAAGCTGCTTTTCTTTTGAATCTTAACTATTTCTTAGCTGCAACTACAAGTATTAACTACTCGTTAACTAGTTTTCAGTAATTTCCTTAGAATACGTTTTATTTAAGCTAATCTGTTTTTATATAATGTTGCCTATTTAAAGGCTATGAATATCAGCCTTGAACTCTTGCAATAAAAGATATTAATGTTGTTGAATTTTTGGAATCTCACCTATTTAAAAGTACTTTGACTTTTTAATCGTGTTGCATTGGGAAAAAATATTATTGAAACCTAGATTTGTGTGAGAAAAGTAAAACAAGTTTTTTTTTATTATTATTATTTATTTTGTTTATTTGTAATTGAATTATTCAAAGGACAAGAAGAAATATTTTAATGTTTAGTCAGTAGTGTGTAGAGAAAATATTTAAAATCCTAGTTGGTTGTACAGGTTTGACTTGAATAGTAAGTTTGATATCGATATGGAATTAAGTTGGATCATTTGAATTGATAAATTAGTAAATTGAAATATTTATTGGTTGGCCACTTTAAAAATGAACTTTTAACAAATTCTTCAAGATAAAAGAATTGCTCTTTACATAACCATTTAAAATTTAATATTTGTTTTTATTGGTTAGATATTAGAACATTTATCAATTAAGGCTGTAGAAGAAGGTACGGTGTCCTGTACTTATCAATGTTTTGAATTCTAATATCTGCTGAGATCAATTTTGCTTTTCATTCTTTAGGTGGGGGGGGGGGACAATAAATAATTACCAATTAGATACTGAGATTGATTTAATTGATATCAGTCTTTTTTTCAAAATGTGTAGCATAAAGCCACAGATTTTGAAAGAAGGATGAAATCAGTTGTAGGGGTAAAGTAAATTATAGTGGTGAGTCAATTAAAGGGTGAAGTCAGTTGTGGGAACAGAGTCAGTTGTGGGAGCAGAGTCAGTTGTGGGAGCGGAGTCAATTGTGGGAGCAGAGTCAGTTGTGGGAACGGAGTCAGTTATGGGAGCAGAGTCAATTGTGGCCTTGTGAGAAATCATTATTTTGATTTGTGTATCATTCTTCTGCATTTAAAAATGTTAGAAGACCATGAAATATTTTTTGCATGCTGTTACATAGAAGAAAAAGTAGACGGGAAAGATTAAGATGTGCCATAAGAGGTGACTAGAGATAAGATGTGCCATAAGAAGTGACTAGAGAGAATATTGTTGTACTTAGAAAGTTGAATTTTGGTAAATAAAAAAAGAAAAAGAAAATGAAGACTGGATTTCCATATTCATGTGTCTAGAGATGGAAATATAATATAACAATTCTAGAAATCAGAAACTATTTTAACCAAAATAGAAATGACAAAATAAGGATTTTAAATTTGGTTGAATAACTGGATATTATCAGTATATAAATGTAAAAATACGAAACCAATTTCATATGAAAGAGAGATAAGACTAAACACATTTCTGTGTGGGTGTGGATGTGGGTAATCAGTAATCTTGAATGGAACTAAATAGCTTTTCTAGTTATGTTTTATGGTCTTAAAGAAGGCAGGTTTATGTGATAAATGATATTAGGGACCATTTCTTGTATGATAGAAATAGTGAGAACCAGGGCCTGTTGTTATTTCATAGTATTTTGGATGGAATTGAACACTGATAGTCCTTTAAAGTAAGAGGTAAAATAGAGACTGTCCACTGGAACCAACAAAGCTATTGATTAGGTTTTCTATTTTTGCAATGCTAGTTAAGGTATTAAAAGTTAGTTGATAAAACCATGTTTTCCTCTCAACTGACAAACTATCCATCTACTTGTTTAACCTAGGCATTCAAATTAACTTGCTAATGGAACTTAAAAGTTAACAGTCCTGGGTAAGTGATGTTTCATGAGGAAGAATGCTATTTGCTCTAAGCTACATACTATCACCTTACTAATGTATCTATATTAAGATAGTATTGATTTTAAATTAATACATTTCTTTAAAAAAAGCACTTGGATGCTTATAGATAAAATGTATCAAATGTGAAAACGTTTCTATGTTTAAGAAGAGAAAAGAAGCATATGTTGTTATATTGATTATCCAAACTGTGTCATTTTCTACACTGTCTCCTCTCTGGACTCTTTTATTTCTTCTACCATTCATCTGTCTTATTTTTAGATAGGAATTAAATAAGATGGTAGTGAATAAACAATTGCATCTCCTCTTATCATTCTTTAATCATTATTGACATCCATGTCATGCTATTGTATAAAATAAGTCACAAATAAAGTTAATGAGGTATATATATGGAATTGGTACAACATGCTGGCACTGAAAAGAGTTGAACCAATAGACCAATAGCTGTTAGAGTTCAATTTCTTTCAAGTTTCCATCTGTGTGAATGGAAATTTAAATTTAGAATTTAGAACTTTACTGGAAAGAAAACAGTAAATATGGTTCCTTTTATTCTTTCTTAAACCAGACTTTACCATAGCATACATTAAATTATTATTTTGCAAATGTTAATCAGTGCTAGCTTATATACATATAAATATCCATCTTTACTTCCTTCCCAGCTGGGGTAGCCATGTATCTCCTCTACGGCTAGACATCTGTTCCTCTCCCCCCTATCATGCCTGTCTTGTGAGTTACTTGGTAACCGCATTAGTGCTGGTACCATAAAAAAGCACCTAGTACACTGTTTGGCATTTAGAAGGGCAACCAGCTGTAGAAACCTTGCCCAAAAAAGACATTGGGGTCCATTGTAGCCCTCTGGTTAATTAGATCCTGTCACAGTGCAATGTGCAATTCTGTAAATAAATGCCAAAATTGCTTTGGTCTTCACTCAACAGCTAATGAAAGAGTATGGCGGCCTTGTCTCTATCTTATTTCCTATATTTAACTTGATACCCATTGCTGAATTTCCTTTAAGGTATAAGTATTTGACAACCACATTAATACTGGTGTTACCAAAAAAGCACCAAATACACTCTCTAAAGTAGGAGACATTAGGAATGGTCTCCAACTGAAGAAACCATGCCAAAGCAGACATTGGAGCGAAATGTAGTCCTTTGGCTCATTGGAACCCCTCAAACTATTCAGCCCATGCGAGCATGGAAGACGGATGCATGACGACAATTATATATATGTGTGTGTGTGTGTGTGTATTATCATTTAGTTATCCAATAAATTAGAGAAAAAGCATACTCAATATGAAAAATATATTTTTATATATCATCAGGTTGCATATTACTGGACAATATTAATGTTGTCATTAGTTTCATGCCAACAATAACATTTGGAATACAGATTGTAAATAATAATAATGATGATGATGACACACACACATACACACACACACGCACACACTTTTATTATTTAGCACTATATGTCTGAAGAGTGATCAATATTTCCATCTGTGAAAGCTATTATCTTACATCATTATTGTTGTTGCCACTGCCATCTTGTTTACACTTCCACTATTTCATAATTTCATGGATCAGCTGAAAAACAAATTTTGAGACAAATTTTCTGTGGTCTGATGCTCTTTCTGTCACCAAACCTCACCTGTTTTCAAGCAACATAATATTTCTCTCAGCTCTTTGAACATGAACAACACAAAAGCTGGACACGTTTTCATGGAAGATTGCAAATAAGTGACACTGCTTGTATGACAAGGAGAGAGAGAGAGAGGGAGAGAGAGACACACACACACACACACACACACACACACACACACACACACACACACACACACGCACACACACACACTCTCTCTCTCTCTCTCTCTCTCTCACTCTTTCTTCCTCCACAAACACAAACACATACAGCTATATACCTCATCCTTAGCATACACGAGTCTAACCACGGTTTTCAAAATGTGATTAATTTATCGATCTGGTTATCAGTTAACGAGATTCATGCTCCGTTTGCTTATAACGCTATTTCTGATAAAAATCTACATTTTATACTTTATTACATTATACTTTCTTGTATATCACTTATAGTTTTTTGTTAAATTTCATACGTAATTTTATTTTTGTAGGAAGCTGTTCTCTTGTTATATATTTCTGTTTTTTTTTTTTAAATATATTTCTTTTTCCTTTTTTTTTTTTTTTGCGTCGTTCCTTTTCATTCCGCCATCACAAATTTCATTGCAGACTGGTGAGACAGGACGAACATTTTAGAAACGCTTTATTGATATGTAAACTAGTGGAAAGACGTTCGCATCATATTTTGATGGTGTGTGAAGTCACAGTTTCTAGGAAGGCTAATTTCGTTTTCTATTTTCTAGTTTTATTACGTCACACTACAATAACTTAATTTTTTTTTTATTACGCGATGCAAGGCCGGTTTCCTAGAATTATGTATATGTTTGTAACAGACAACTGTTTCGTCAGCATATATAGTTATACGTCTATCATTTGAAAAGTCATTAAGATTTAAATCGAGAATTTTCTTTAATTTCATGTTTATTGGACAAGGCATAAATCTCTACTTTGACAGGAACCTTCTTTATGCCATTAAAATCGTCTTGCCTATGCTCACGTATGGCCATGAATGTACGGCAAATACCGAAGGATTACGATCGCGAATATTAGTGGTCGAAATAGGGTGCCTCCGAACAGGACCGGATTTAAACTATGGGAGGCCCGGAGCACTTTAAGTTCGAGGGGAGGGGGTGGCTCATACAAAAGATTTAAAATATTGGAAAATTATTGGTGTCAGTAACGTGGAGAAATCTATGGTTATTTCCCATAAAAGAGAATCCATGACATTTTGTAAGACATCAAAAGATATGTTTGTATATTGAAAGAGAGCCTCTTCATGCAATATTGCTGGGAGGTGGGGCATCCCTGTATTGAGTGTTCTATGCCCTTCGTAACAGGAGATCCCGATGTCGAGGGTAGCCCGAGACAATCGCCCCCTTCACCCCCCCTATAAATCTGGCCCGAATGATCTCTGAAGTTACGTTACTCGTCAGAGCGCGTAGCTCGAGGAGCAGGGAGTTTCTTCAAGTTGAGCCGCTACTTCTCCGCATTGAGAGGTCACAGATACGGTACTACGGACATATGATTAGAATGTCACAGGAAAGAATCACAAGTTGGATTCTGCAAGCCAGGTCCTCCATCAGAAAACCTAAGGGTAGACCAAGAAAGAAATGGCTGGATAATATCGATAGTCTAAATTGGTCATGCTTGGGAATTCAGCCGGAAAACCTAATGGCGGTTGCTTCTGATAGAACCATATGGAGGAAGTGTCTTAGTTCTCTAATCCCCTCGATCCTTCCGAGGAATTATGGGTGGAGAAGTTGGATGATTGGAAAATCATCGTAGATAACCGGGTACATATTTCTGAAAGCATAGTGAATGAAATATGATGGCCAGAGAGATTTATGAAAAAATATCTTTAGATTTAGAAATGAAGAACTATGAGCCGATAATCAAATGTGAAATCTACTGAAGCCCCTTATTCGTCTATCGATGAATAAAGCACACAAGTGAAACGAATCCACTGCATAGGAATGGAAGCTGAATCGAAAATAAGGAGATATTTGATCATAGTCCCCGTTTTTGACTCGGTCTGTGTGTCTGTCTTTTTTCTCTTTGCCAATCCTATATTCGAAAAATTACAAAAGGTATCGGTCAACTCTAAACTATTGCAGAATATATTCTCTCAAGTTGCCGTGCAATTGGATCGAATCCGATACAACATTGTTGTGAAGTAAACTCTTTAAACATATATCTAGGCTTCTGGGTCCTATGTAATGACAACATACAACAAAGAAGTTCCGTAAAATTAAATGAACTTGAGGAAAATGATGGTATTCTGCATTCAGCTAAAACCATTTTAGTAATAGATTTAAAATAGAATAAATTCATAATAATACATAAGACAATCGTTATTTCTAAATAAAGTAAAATAATCACTTCTAAGTCTAGCTGTGAAGAAAATGCTTTCTGATGAGGTTTAAAAAGGCGAAACCTGCGTCACTCTCACTAGTTGGCTCTAAAAAGAAGATCCACTTCAATTTCCACTGATTTGATTTTCCAAATTGTTATTTTGGAATAACGAATCTCGAAGCAGATAAAGCTGTGTAAAAATTGGTTTAAAAACACTTTGGTTATAAAATATCTAAAGCTGTTCTTGTTTGTATTTTAGATTTTACACAGTCTTAAATGGAGGTTTGGTTTACGAAATTCTTGTATAATATAAGTTAATTGAAGTCTTTCATCTGATTTATTACATAAGTAAGAACATATTGTATGTTATTAAGTAAAAAAGTGTTAATATTACTTAATACAATAACATTTTGCATAATTCAAAAACATAATACGTAAATTTAGATAAAATTGCTATAAAGCACTTTCTCTCAAAACGTTATTTCTATAGTATCAGTTTAGTAGACAGCACACTATAAATTATACGATATCTGGCAAATTTTAATCTCATGTTTTCTTGTTCTTGTTCTTCTTGTTCTTGTTCTTGTTCTTCTTCTTGTTCTTCTTAATCTTCTTGTTCTTCTTCTTGTTATTGTTCTTGTTCTTGTTCTTCTTCTTTTTCTTCTTCTCTTCCTCCTCCTACATCTCCTACTCCTTCTTCGTCTTCTTTTTCTTCTTCTTCTTCTTCATCTACATCTTCTTCTTCTTCTACTTCTTTTTCTTCTTCATCTCCTTCTCCTCCACTTCCTCCTCTGCCTCCTCTTCCTTCTTCTTCTTCTTCTTCTTCTTTTTGTTGTTGTTGTTGTTGTTCTTCTTCTTCCTCCTCTTCTCCTTCTTTTTCTTCTTCTTTTTCTCCTCTTCCTCCTCTTCCTCCTTCTTCATTTTCTCCTCTTCCTTCATATTCTTCTTCTTCTTCTTCTTCTTCTTCTTCTTCTCGTCCTTCTTCTTCTTCGTCTTCATCATCTTCTTCTACATCTTCTTCTTCTTCTTCTTCTCGTTCTTCTTCTTTTCCTCCTCCTTCTTCTCCTTCTTCTTCTTCTTCTTCTTCTTCTTCTTCTTCCTTTTCTTCTCCTTCTTCTTCTTCTTCTTGTTCTTCTTCTGCTTGTTCTTGTTCTTGTTATTGTTCTTGTTCTTGTTCTTCTTCTACTTCCTCTTCTACTTCTTCTTCTTCTACTTCCTTGTCATCTTTTCTCCCTCTTCCTTTTCTTCTTCTTCTTCTTCTTCTTCCTTTTCTTCTTCTTCTTCTTCTACTTCTTCTTCTTCTTCTTCTTCTCCTTCTACTTCCTCTTCTACTTCTTCTTCTTCTTCTTCTCCTTCTTCTTTCGCTTCTTCTTCTCCTCCTCCTCCCCACCCCTCCTCCTCTTCCTCCTCCTCCTTATTCTTCTTCTCCTTCTTCTTCTCCTTCTTCTTCTCCTTCTTCTTCTTCTTCTTCCTTTTCCTCTTCTTCTTCTTCTTCTTGTTTTTGTTCTTGTTCTTCTTGTTCTTGTTCTTGTTCTTGTTCTTCTTCTTGTTCTTCTTGTTCTTCTTGTTCTTCTTCTACTTCCTCTTCTGCTTCTTCTTCTTCTTCTTCTTCCTTATCATCTTTTCTTCCTCTTCCTTTTCTTCTTCTTCTTCCTCTTCTTCTTCTTCTTCCTTTTCTTCTTCTCCTTCTTCTTCTTCTTCTACTTCCCCTTCTACTTCTTCTTCTTCTTCTTCTTCTCCTTCTTCTTCTTTCGCATCTTCTTCTCCTCCTCCCCTCCTCCTCCTCCTTCCTCTTCTTCTTCTTCTTCTCCTTCTTCTTCGTCTTCTTCTTCTACTTCATCTTCTTCTTCTTCTTCTTCGCCTTTTTCTTCTTCTTCTTCGCCTTTTTCTTCTTCTTCTTCTTCTTCCTCCCCTTCTCCTTCTCCTTCTTCGTTTTCTTCTCCTCATCCTCCTTCTTCTCCTTCTCCTTCTTCTTCTTCCTCCTCTTTTTCTTCTTCTTCTCCTTCCCTTCTTTTTCTACATCTTCTTCTTCTACTTCCTCTTCTTCTTTTCCTTCTTTTTCTTCTTCTTCTTTTTCTTCTTCTTCCACTTCTTCTTCTTCTTCTTCTTCTTCTTCTCCTTCTCCATCCTCGTATTCTTCTCCTTCCTCTTCTTTTTTTCTTCTTTTTCTTCTTGTTCTTGTTCTTGTTCTTCCTTTTCTTCTTGTTCTTGTTCTTGTTCTTCCTCTTGTTGTTGTTGTTGTTGTTCTTCTTCTTCTTCTTCTTCTTCTTCTTCTTCTTCTTCTTCTTATCTTTCTTCTCCCTGCCACCCGCCCCCACCTCCCGTTTCAATTATGTCTGTAATTTACTAGCACCCCTAATATCAAATGTCTCTTATTCAGAAGATTTCAAAACGAAAATATTCTCTCCTATGATTTTGATTGTTCCAATATTAGCAATTTTGCCATTGTGCATGGATATATCAGTCTGTTGTACGTGTGTGCGTGCAGGCATGTGTGTGTGTGCATGTATGTGTGTGTATGTGTGTTTGTATATGTATGTTTGTATGTGTGTATATATGTGTGCATGATATGCGTGCGTGCATGTGTGTGTGTGTGTGAGGATGAGTATGCGCATACTTCTCTTAGTTTCAATGTTATAAAGACAGCTGTCACATAAGATGGAATTTGTTAAAATATGCATAGATACATACATAACAACAAACAGACAGTCCGGCAGGCAGGGAGATAGTCAGTTGGATAGACAGACATTGATACACACTGACGCACTTACACACATACATGCATATATACAAACACACACACACACACAACACACACACGTGCACGCACACACACACACACACACACACACACACACACACACATTGGTGTGATTTATTAAAGAAAAGGTCTTTATCTTATATCTTTTATTTGTTTCAGCCATTAGACAACGGTCATACTGGAGCACCGCCTTGAAGAACTTTTAGTCGAATGAGTCGACCTAAGTACCTTTTTGTTAAGCCTGGTACTCATTCTATTTTTGCTGAACCGCAAGATTACGGGGACGTAAACACACCAACACCGACTCTCAAGCGGTGGTGGAGGACAAACACACACACACACACATTATATATATATATATATATATATATACAACGGGCTTCTTTCAATTTCCGTCTACCAAATCCACTCACAAGGCTTCGGTCAGCCCGAGGCTATAGTAGAAGACACTTGCTCAAGGTGCTTGCAGTGAGACTGATCCCGGAAGCATGTGGTTGGGAAGCAATCTTCTTACCACACAGCCACGTTATAGATATATATAAAACGGGTCATCGATGACACGTTAAAAACACCCATGCCAGTGACACGTTAAAGGCACCCGGTACACGCTCTGGAGTGGTTGGCATTAGGAGGGGCATCCAGCCGTAGAAAACAATCCAAAACAGACTGGAGTCTGGTGCAGCTCCCTAGCTTGCTAGTCTCCAAACAAATCTAACCCATGCCAGCTTGGAAAACAGACACCAAATGATAATGATGTATATATATAATGTATGTATATATATATACACCCACTTAAAACAAATAATACTTGGCATTCCTCAAAAACAAAAGCAACTCATAAATAATATATACACCTCAATAAATCTTTTTTTTTTTTTCCAAAGGTTGTTTTTTTTTTCTTTGTGTTTTCTCTCCCAGGTACTTTTTCACCGCATTCTTTGTTTTATTGAATTTCTACAATAATTGCAGACACATCTCAGCTACCTCTTCCTACAGCTTTTCTACTCCCCTTTTTTTTTCTTTAATCTTCTTTCTTTCTTTCTTTCTTTCTTTTTTCCTTCTCTAATTTCGTTTCGTCTCCTCCTCCCCTCCTTCTCCTTTAATTCTTCTTTTCTTTCTTCTTTGTCTTCTTCTTCTTCTTACACTTCTCCTCCTCCTCCTTGTTGTTCTGCCTCTTTTTCGTTTTCTACTTCTTCTTCTAACTTCACCTTCCTTCACTTCTCTTTCTTCCTCTTCTTCTTCTTCTCCTTTTCTCCTTCGCCGTCTTCCTCCTCTCCTTCTTTCTCTTCTTCTCCCTCCTCTACTTCTTCTTCTTCTTCTTCTTTTTCTTCTTCTCACTTCACCTTCTTCCTCCTCTTCTTCTTCCCCACATTCTCCTTACTCCTCTTCTCCTTCTCCTCCTTCCCTTCTCCTCCTCCTCCTCCTTGTTGTTACTGTCGTTCTGACTTTTTCTTATTATTATTCTCCTTGTTCTTCTCATTCTTCGTCTTTACTTCTCATCATCATCACCATCATCATCATCATCATCATCATCATCATCATCATCATCATCATCATCATCACCATCATCATC
>JAOPUL010004099.1:6684324-6697692 GCA_027564515.1 Octopus rubescens | reverse complement strand
AAGCATAAAGGTTGTTCTTGTTGTCATCTGAGCACTGGGTTCAATACCACCCAACCTGAAGAAACATCTGGACACTTTAGAAATACACTACAGTCTTGGTGTATTGCAAAAATCGGATTTACTTGGAACTGCACGCATATTGCATAAAGTACTGTCTGTCTGTTTGAGATCCTTATTGTGACTTGACAGACAGTACAAACCCCCAGTACACACAATATCTTCAATCTACAACATCACAATATTTGATACTGTGTGACGTCTTCTATAATAATAAAAATAATAATAATCATTGTCATCGTCGTCATCGTCGTCGTTCTCATCATCATCATCATCATCATCATCATCATCATCATCATTTAATGTCCATCTTCCATGCTAGCATGGGTTGGATTGTTCAACAGGATCTGATGAGCTGGAGGATTGCATCACTCTCCAATGTCTGCTTTGGCATGGTTTCTCTGACTTGATGCCCTTCCCAATGCCAAATGCTTTACAGAGTGCACTGAGTGCTTTTTTTGTGGCACCAGCACTTGTGAGGTCACTAAGAAACTCACGAGGCACGTCTTCTTGATTGAGTGGTGGTGTAGTTGAGAGGGAGGTGGCTTTATTCCAGATGTTGAGAATCTAAAGTATGATAGAGAGTCAAGAACAGGCTTCATACTATGGAGGAGAGACATGGCTACTCTACATTACATAAGGGGGTGGGGTGGGAGTAGCTGAAAATAATGTAGGGGTGAGAGTGTGTGGGGGAAAGAGAGATGCACAGTGGGGATAGAGGTCAGGTACATAAGGCTGGATGTAGTGAGTGATGAACAAAGGTGGGAGCCTCAAGGGCACTAAGGAAGATGCATCGCAGTTATAAGGCATAGCTCAGGGGAAGGAGAGAGATGACTTGTCATGTAGAAAGGGGTGATCAGGGAAAATAAAGTGGGAAGGTGATGAGCGATTGCACATGTCGTAAATCGCCCGGTCTGGATGGTCTGCCCTATGAATGCTATGTGTTCATGTCAGATTTGTTTGGCAGCCTCTTGGCAGACGTCTACCACAACTGGCAGCAGAACAGGAGAATTTATAGTGCTGTTAGCTGGGGTGTGGTGATGCTGCTGAGGAAGGATGCCAACAATGGGAACGTACTAGGGAATTTTTGGCCCATAACTCTGCTAAACACAGAGTTTAAGGTTTTGGCCAAGGTGCTAGCGAAAAGGTTGGCGCTTGTCGTTGGTAGTCTGGTCGGGGAATCACAAACGTGTGCAATCCTGAACAGGTCTATCCATGACAACCTCCACCTTATGCGATACACTGTAGAGAGGGCAGGGACTAAAACTGGCTTCGGTGGGACCCTGATCAATTTGGATCAGTCGAAAGCATTCAATAGGATCAACCATCGTTACTTGGAAGCCGTCCTGAAAGTGGTCAGTTTTGGACCTGTTTTCGAGGCTGGATCACTGCAATGCACAGCGACACCTGCTCTGTGGTCAAAGTAAATGGCTACCTATTGGAATGGTTTAGGATCACACGCTCGATCCGTCAAGGCTGCCTGCTGTCACCTCTTCTGTATGTACTGCCTCTCAAGCCACTGCTGGGAGGGCAGTGGCTGCATACATGGACGATGTCACCATCATGGTGTTGGACACCTCCAAAGTGGAGACAGTCGGCCCCATTCTAAAGGAATATGAGTCGGTTGGAAGGGCCAAAATCAATGCTGACAAGTCGGTGGGCTTGCGACTGGGCATCTGGTTAGGCAAGTCAATGACACTGGATGGCAGCGTTGGATGATGGACTGACGGAGCAGTTAAACGGCTCAGGGTCTGGTTTGGTCCCGACCACCAGGTGGATAAGAACTGGGACGAGGTGACGAACAGGGTAGCTAGTCTTACCCAGAAATGGGCTTAAAGGAAGCTGTCCCTGAAAGGTCAGGCAGAAATGGCGAATGCCTACATCGCCTCAGTCATCATTTATCGCCTGACCGTCGTGCCTTGCCCCAGTTACTGCTTGATTAGGTTGGAGCATCTCTTGTTTATTTTCTTGTGGAAGGGACGAGTTCCAATGGTCAAGTAGTCAGTCTGATGCCAGCTCCCTCTGCATGGCAGCTTAGGCATGCTGTGGCTTCTGATGCACAGACATGTGGTCAGGTTGCGCAACAATTTCTAGATGGTGAATGTGTATGGGCTCTGTTTGTGCAGCTCATCTTTCTGCAGTTCATCTCTTTGATGGAGCTGCAGTCCTGGGTGAAGGATAGACTGAGACCAGGCGCCTGATCTAGAGTGTCGACAGGCACTCACTGCCCTCTACCAGTCAGGCAATAGGATCAGTGGATGTTCCACTTTAGCAATATATAGATGATTAGTAGCGTGGAAGTGTGACGTCCTAGGGGAGGCCCTGGGCAGCGACGAAAACAAACTCGATCTCTTTTGCCGAACTGCTAAGTTACAGGGATATAAACTAACCAACACCGGTTGTCAAGTGGTGGTGGGGGACAAACACAGACACAAGGACACAGACACATAGATATATACATCTATATATATATACGACAGGCTTATTTCAGTTTTCGTCTACCAAATCCACTCACAAGGCTTTGGTTGGCCCGAGGTTATAGTAAAAGACACTTGTTCAAGGTACCACGCAGTGAGACTGAACCCAGAACCATGTGGTTGGAAACAAGCTTCTTACCACACAGCCACGTCTGCATCTATATCTTTTATTTTTATCTTTTACTTGTTTCAGTCATCAGACTGTGGCCATGCTGGGGCACTGCCTTGAATTTTTAGTCGAATAAATCAGCCCCAGTAATTAGTTTGTTTACAATGTTATTGCTATCTTCTATGACAACTTTTTTAAAAATTGTCAGTCATTAGTTACCTAAGGGCAATAACTCAGTGTTTGAGTTTATACATAAAATACAAAGGGAAAGTTTTCTTTCTTTCCATCTGGTGACAAAGAGGAAGCATAATTGAGTAGATGAATCTTTTTTGTCTTTGTAAGAAGGGAATGTGTTCTCATTAGTGACATTTTCATTGTTTCTTCTTCAGTTGTGTGTTTCATAGTATTTTGATAAAGTCATCAACATAACTAATGAGAATATTACATATTCAGCTGTAAAATTGTTTGCTCAACTCGTTTTTAACATTTGACTGTTTTGTAAGTTAGGTGTTAAAAATCTCTTTAATTGATCTCAAAACTTACTCAATTGTTTCTTTAATTAAATTTACATAGTCGTTAAAGAAATGTCTCTTTTCTTGGCATGAAGCATAGAAATAACTATTTACCAGCATCTCAGCTACAGTGATTAAGCAAATAAATTCTAAATTGATCTTTTTGTTACCATATTTCTGTTGAAATATAGACTTTGTTTCAATTAAATTAGAAAATTATGAAAAATTTAGTAAAATAACTTTGTCATTCTTAAGCTGGTGTTTGGGATGTAATTGGAAATTTGTATCATAAAACTTGGAGTGGTCTTAGGTAAGTTGGTATCATGAGTTAAGCAAGTCATTTAACTATACAAATTATGCTTCAACAGTTTAGCCTCTTTTGGAATTTAAAAATCCAATATTCTTTATATATATAACAAATATTTTTACATATAAATATATTAATATTTAATTAAAAGTTGAAATATATATTTCTTTGAAATTATGAGTTTAAGATAATTAATAACATTAAGGATATTTAAACCATCTACTCTCTTTCCATATCCTTTTGTCTCTGTGTACATGTGTGTGTGTATTAGACATTGTGGACACAAAACCTTGTTCTAGCCTGGCACATTGTTTTTTTAAAGAATACTACCTCTTTTATCCTTTTCTTTACATTATTTTCATTATTTTCCACTCAGCTAAGAGTTCTATTACTCGCAACAGTTTGTGATTTGGATAAGGGAAATAATCCTTTCCTGCACTTTTCACAGTTGCCCAAAGTATTTGTGTAAGTGTGTATCTGCACATACATATACATGTATGTGTACGTGTGTGTATGTATAAATATATGTATCTGTGTATATGTGATGTGTGTGTGTATATACACACACATACGTTCATTCATATTTTCACATATATAAATACACATGCATGTGTTTGTGTGCGCGCACCTATTTTTGTGTGTGTGTGTGTGTGTGTGTGTGTGCGTGTATATATATATATCATCATCATCATCATCATTTAACATCCGTTTTCCATGCTGGCATGGGTTAGACAGTTTGACAAGAAACTTTCCTACATACACAAGTAGTCTTGTCACCCCTTCCAACCCCATAGTGTTTAAAAACCTAATAGACAACATTAGCAAAAGAATCTCCAACCTCTCTTCTTCTAAAAAAATTTCGAGAAGGCAGCCCCCCCCCCCCCCACCAAACAATGCCTTAGCCAATAGTGGTTTTCATGATAAATTCATTTACAACCCCGCTAGTAATAATAAGAATAACAATAATAGACCTAAAAATAGATCTTGGAGAATAATTTGGTTTGCTCCCTTCCCCTTTTTCCCTTAAAGTTAAAACCAACATAAGTAAAAAATTCCTGTCCCGCTTAGACAAACACTTTCCAGAAAATCATAGGTACAGAAAAATATTCAACAGGCGCTCTGACAAATGATCATATAGCTGCTGCCCCAATATGAAGAGCATCATTGGAAACACCACTAGGAACCTACTCTTAGTTGTAACTGTCGGGATCCAGGGACTTGTCCACTTGACCAGGGTGTATGATTAAATCCGTTATATATGAGGCAGAAGTCACAGCAATGCTACATGATAACATAACCAAAAAAAAAAAGTTACTTCGGATTATGTGAAGGTGACTTGAAAAGTCCAATGCCACACCACATTCAATCAAGTGGAAAATAGTTGAAAAGTCCACACACCATATGTCAACGGATCAGAAAAATGCAAACTATGCATAGTTGAAAGATCACAGATCCTTTTCAGATCTAAGAACGCCACCGTACTCCTGAATTCCAGATCGGAAATTTTCAGCGGATGTACCACTCTCTCTCGATTGACCAGCTGTACTGCAGACCTCTGACCCCTATCCATGCATTTAACCTTATTATGGGGTTATGGTCGAAGGGGACACAACTCTAATTCTCTCTATTTTTTCTTTTCATTTTCTGGTGTTTTCAATCTTTCACCTTTTATACCTACCTCCTTCACGCCGTTTCTCGTGTTTTCTCACTTTCTATCTTTCAGTTTTTAGTTTATATATGTCGTGTAACCAGAGCCTGAGGGGCTTTCATGTGATCCTCAGTTGAAAGTTGGCTGTGCAAAGTTAAAACCCAACTATCTTGAGTTGTTTTTCATGGTATGAAACTAGTAGTAGCTCCTTAAAATAGACTGTGTTGATTAAATAATAAATATATATATATAATCGTAAGAGCAAGGGAGGGAAAGTATGTTTGGTAATGGTTGTTTAAGTTACTGTAATGATTTGCTTTCAAATGTGAATAAATAAAATAGAAATGTGTATTTAAAGAAAAAACAAACCATTCAGCATTTGAATTGAGGCATCGAATAGTAGAAAAGCAAATGAAATTTGCTTTTCGTGTCTCAATTATTGATATTTGTTTTATCATGTGTGAAAAAATTGTTTTGCTAAAGATGAGAAAAGTAACGCTTATGTTTGTGGATTTAAGCAAAGAAAAATGTGCCTCACTATCTTCCCTACCCCATTAATATTCCGTGTTTGGAATGCAGTCAGCAAATATGGTAATTAGAAGAATCCATGCTGCTTCTATATTGATTATCTCTGTTGAAATATCTGGACTAGAACCATAAAGATGGAAGTCATAACTTGTTACTTCTTAAATGTATTGAATGAATGTCTGAAAGATGATGTTTTTAGGTTTATAAGAGCAAGAAAAACTTAGTTGCTCTCTTAATAAATTATGTTCTGAATCACATTTAGGATTTTGGTTTTAGCCTCATATAAAATGACTTTGGTATAGAGTTATGGTCTTTTATACTGAGTTCAATGACATTGAAGTTGCCTTTTATCCATCTGGACTCAATAAAATAAGTGTCAGTCAAATGCTGGATTTAATATAAACCCCACACAACACACACCACTCACACACCAATGTCTAACTTTGTTCCCATGTAAGAATTATTTACTAATTTAATTTGCTAAAATGAAATTGCTAGCAGAAATAAAGTCAAAACATATTTCACTTAACTTTTGCAAACTTTTAAACTCATTATTTTGTTTCTTTTCTTTTTTGACTTCTATAATGAGAGGCATTCTGTGTAGTAAGCAAGATAAGAGGGAGACTAAGATAAGAGACAAGTTTATTTTAAATTTTCCCCACAGTTGGGTTTTAACTTTGCACAGCCAACTGCTAAGAAAACACTTGTCAATTATTCACTGGTTTTACTGCTTCTAGTAACGAAGTGGGTCTCCTGTAAACATCTTTGTATGGTTAGATGCATTGAATCCTTGCAAGTGTCTCTGCCAGGGACATCATAGAATACATCTACTGATAGAATAGATAAAGCTTCCCTTCATTTAGCAGGCGATCCTAACAGTTCGATGTGCATCTGCAGTTAGAACCTGTTGCAGCTGCAGGGGCTAATTGTTTAAGTGTACCTTTGATGTTTTTTTAATACAATCTAAATAATTGCTTTATGGTAGTCATCATCATTGAAAAGACAGATAACTTTGTATTCATTTTGATATATTTTGTAACAGTTTCAAAGTCTTTGCTCTAGTTACTGATAATCTATTTTGCTATAATATGTGAGATTTGATGAGTAAAATATAGCAATATGTGAAGAACAGAATCTCTTTTATATAAATGACTTTTGTGTCTCTACCATAATGCAATTTATTTCAGTTTTATCGCTTAATCTCAGATCAGATATCATGTCAAACACGTTTAGTTTGGAATATGATTTAATAAATTGTTGAAAAAATGTCCTTTCTTACTCTTAAATATAATTTAATAGTTAAAAAGAATCTATTTTGCTACTCTGATATATAATTTAATAGTTAAAAAATCAGTTTTCCTACTCTGGAGTATAATTTAATAAATAGTTTTTAAAAGAATCTCTTTTCCTATATTTTGTAGAAATAAAGATCATAAAAAATGTTATTGATAAATAAACGAAACTTCATGCAAAGGAAAATGATGTAAACTCAGTTCAATAAAATAGGAGTGAGCCTCAGTTTATTACAAAAGTAAAATAATATTTGATATGAATTATTTGAATGAAGTCAAGTGTGTTTTTGATACGGTAGAAATAAAATAAAGGATTATTAAAACTATTTAAAAGCCGTTTCCATTTTGAATTCTGATTGAGACATTGTCTAGAAGTATACTATTACTTCAGAGTAATCAAGGTAGATAAAGAACGTCTCCATAAACGAATGATTTTGTTTGACATTTGTCAACTTATTCCATTTTTATTTATATTTTTGGGGTCGACTCCTGATAGTAATTAGATCTTATGCAGGGGACATAACCACTAACTTTTTGCACAAGGGAAACAACTCTTTCGATAGAAAGCAATGAAATTTATATACTTTAAAGATTTTAGTTTCGTAACCACACATTGCTGCCTTAACCATTTCAATATTTTTATACTTTTAAACCTGTTATATTAATTGATAATTTATAAAATATAACAAAAGAATTTCGAAATAACCACTTCTACTATAACTTTACCATTTTTTCTCATTTCAAAAATTTCTTCAGATTTCTATAAAGAAGTAATTAAAATTGTAGACAAAGAAATATTAATAGGTTTTTTGTTTTTAATAATTTGTTGAAAAAAGATATGCATGAAATAAAATTAAACCAACAAAAATATATTCCGGCTATCATAATTTTTTTCTCAACTGCTTTTAGAATGTTGGCTACAGTTTTTAAGACTGAGTTCCTCACCTCTGGTTTAGTCTTAAACTACCCTTATTGGTAATACAATGAATGTAATAATTATTTCAGTCCTTCATTAGCCCTTGTCTCTTTCTTCTCATAGAATCTCTTCCATCATTCACATGTAAACCTAACTCTTTCTGCCTTTCTCTCTCGAACCCATTTCTTTTCCCATGTCTTCCCATCAAGTTATCATCATCTTCATTGTTATTTTAACGTTTACTATTTCATTCTTGCATGAGTTAGACAGAATTTATTGAGGCATACTTTTCTATGACCAGATGCCTTTCCTGTCACCAACCCTTACTGGTTTCCAAGCAAGGTAATATAATGGCCAGACATGTTTTTATGGAAGATTAGAAGCAGTGGACACTGTTTGCATGATGGTGACACTTGTCTACAACTATCATGTGAAGTCAAGGCAAGCATGCATGAACATACACACACACACACAGCTATGCTCACATGTGTGTGTGTGTGTGTGTGTGTGTATGTCCATGCAGGCATGGTTCTCGAAACTGAGTTCTAGAAGTGCTATGTTTCATGTTCTCCACCCACATTACAATGACTCCCTGCTTCTTATGCATTGTGCCTTCCCCTACCCATTCTCATTCCAATTCAATCTTGCAAGCCACCCACCTGCTTCTACTCAGTCAGGGCCTAGGCACCTCATTGCCATTATCTATCTCTTGCACCTCCCACCTATCATTGTCTCTTTCTATCCTCCCTTTCCCCTACTAGATGTGATTAGCCATGCAGATCCCTCGACAAGACCCTGCTTTATCCCTCCTCCTACATCTCATAGTATTTCCCTTATCCCCTAGCATGAAGCTGATCACCCCTACCCCAGGGTTCATAGTCATACAAACTGCATGCCAACCTCAGTAGTGCAGTTGGCATGAAAAAAGCACTCAGTCCATATTGTAAAGTGGTTGGTGGTTAGGAAGGGTAACCAGCTGTAAAAACCATGCCAAAACAGACATTGGAGCATGATGTAGTCCTTGGACACATCAGATTCTGTTAAATTGTCCGACCCATGCTAACATGGAACATGGACATTAAATGATGATGATGATGATGATGATGATGACATACATATGACAGCTTCTTTTGGTTTCTGTCTACCTAATCCACTCCCTGAGCTTTGGTTGGCTCAGGGTTATAGTAGAAGACACTTGTCCATGGTGCCATGCAATGGGACTGAACCTGAAACTAAGTGGTTGCTAAGCAAACTTCTTAACCACACTACCATGCCCACTTAAAACAACCCTACTTGTTATTCCAAGAAGTGTCATCACTAAATCTACCGTTCCGTTCTGTTTTGACACTTATATATAATTATGGCAGTAGTAAACTTTTGACATTTTTTCTTTCCTTTTTAACTCTTTCTAACAATCGTATAACCAACCAATACAAATCACCCATTTGGCATTGACCATACTTTTAGTTTCTTCTATTCTTTTTTCTTATTTCTCCAGTTCACAGCCTATTTCATGGTATACTTCCAAAACCTCTCATAACAAAATTACATTTTTTTCTTTCACTTTTTACCATAATTCTTATCTCTTTGATGAGAAAATGGTTAATGCACACCTGATTATAAGATCATGGTTTTGATTCCTAGAATTGACAATGCTTTGTGTTTTTAACCAAAACACTTCATTTCATGTTACTCCAGTCTACTCAGCTTTAAATAAATTCCAGCAATAACTGGGAAGTTAACCATGTGAAGGACTGGTGTCTCATTCAGGAGAAGGGAGTGTTGTGATGTTCATCACTTATATGGAAACCATGGAAACTGGGTTAATCTCTGGCTTATGACAGACTTAGATTTAAAGAAAATCGAAAGTTATCTGTCTTAGTGTTTTAGTTGGAAGTCAACACTACTTTAACTTGTGATTTCTGAAGAATATGTGTAATAGAATAAAAAGGGGGATATTTCAGGCTGGATGTATTTTCATTGTTTTATTCTTGGAAACTTGTGTTTGTATTTCAAGATCATCCTTTTGTCATTTTTTGTTTTTTTTTTGTTCATATTTCAACTGGCACAGATTTGAAAACTGTTCTGTCTTTTTTTCACCCTGTGACTTCTTTGGAATGCGAGTGTCTTGTAACACTTAAATATTGGTGTGAGTGGGGAAGATGTCTAGAAATACTGTCTATTTATAAACAAAACAGGTTTGTAATTGTCAGAGAATGTAACTGCTCAGGAGAATAGTCTGCAGTTTTGGTGTAGATAAGGATACATAAAATTGCAATTTTCTTTCTTTTTGTCTTTACAAAGATGGAGCAGATTAACATGAATAAGATAAGCTTTTCACACCTAAATTCTAGTAAAGATAGATGAAGCAGTTCTAGTTTTGTTATAAATGTTGCACAGCTGATATCAAAACCATTGTTTGTTTGAGCATAAAAAAGAAAATTGATTACATCAGAAGGAAAAGATGTCAAAAGATATAATTGTAGACTAAAATCTCTACCTTTTCATATATTGATGTCTTGTATTTGTTGATTTAGAGAAGAAGGACAATATCCTTAGTGTTATATGGTGTAGCACTCCTACAAAGAAGAGTAGGAAGGTCAGTTAATGTTTTGTTTGTCCTAAAGAGAAGAACTAATAGTAGTTTTGTATGACCTCTATTAAAAACAAACCATAGTCTATACTTTATAGAAGTCATTATATTGAAATAAGTGCTACAGTCACTTTATTTCATAATGTTTGGATTTTGTGGAGTTTCCTTCTCACTTGGTGGCATTTGTAAAGGTTGGAAGGTTAAATTGAAGCATGTATTGTATTAAGGATATTCTTTAGCAGCCCCATAACTACTAAAACTGTGTCAGGATCTCTGATGAGATCCTGCGTGGAGTACTGTCCCACACAGGGACAATGCTGCTGTTACACACATGCAGACTCCTAGACTGTATTTTAAAAAAAGTGTAATCACCAAACTAATTGGCATAAAGGTGTTCATCAATGCATCCAATCTCTGTACCACAGATTTGCTAACTTATCTTGCTATCTTTTCTCCAAGTACTATAATGACATCTCTTATGCCACCCTGAACTCAGGCATTCTTAACACATTTATTTCCCCTCCTTGTGTCCTCTATATTGTGCCTACCACACTTTTAACTCTCGCTGTGTACTAACTACCATTCCTACTATTTCCTCCTTAGAATGTTGTTTCTCAGGAATCCCTGTCTATCCGTGGTTTTCTTGCAGCTGTCTACTTGCATCTATTCAAGATAAACTTCAACTACAATGGTAAATAGTTGCGTACACTGAGAACAGTGAAAATCAAAATAATGATGTACATATTTGTTCTTAATATTTTCTGACAAATTCAAACATGAATATGCTAATTGCTGTGGTATTTTGTCAATGGTGAATAACTTCTTAATTTAGATGATATGTGTTCAAAATATACTTAATTGATTATCAGTTTGGCAGACATGAGCATGCATCAGCAAATAAGTTGTTTGCTGAATTCTATAAACAAGAGCCACAATTCTTGTTTAGATTTATTGATCCTGGGGTAGCTTTAATGGAAAAGACACACTGGTGTCTCAAAGACTCTTTACTTATATGAATTGTGTTGTGAACACACTTTGTCTCTAAAGGAATTGCTCTCCAAAGATGAAATACAACAGTGATTAGCATATTTATGTTTCAATCTGCTGGAATGTATTAACAATGAATCTGTACATCATTGTTTTCATTCATGTTGTTCTCCATGCACATGATGAATTATCATTGGATTAACAGATATAAGTATGCATCAGCAAATAATTTGAATAATTCTCAAAGGCCCCTTACCTCAAAGAATCAAGTTGTGAACACGCATCATCTGAAAGGAGTTATCAAAGATGAATACATTAGTAATTAATATATTCACATTTGAAATTTGCTGGAACATATTAAGAATGAATATGTATGCCATTGTCTAAGAACATCAGACTCACTGGTCTTTGGGGCCTATGAAGTGATGGGCATGGCTTCTCTCTCTCTCTCTCTCTCTCTAAGAAAAAAGTTCTTTTTAAACATTAGATTTGTGTACTTTTATCTATTTGTATTAAACATGTTATAATTCATTGTATTTAAGAGCTTCTTTAGTATTAATGTTTTGATTTATGAAAATGCTCGTAAATTTGAGGTGTTATTTTATGAATACAATCATTGCTTTTGACTGGCCTCTGTAACTCATTGACGCCTGAAATGCTGTTGTGTAGTAGTAGGAGTAGTAGTGGTAGTATGTAAGTGTAAATGAAATAGTGGAGTGCATGAAATGTATACTTGCTGCAAATAATTCTTCAGTACCAGCTCAGTTTCTCTTCAGCGCCAAAGTAATCTGCAAAAATACATAATACATTCTCTGTAGGAGTACTATACAATGTTAACAACCTATGAAATTCTTAGTCTATCACATGCTTCTTTTTCTTCTTTCCACACCCTATATATTACATTAAATTCATATTTGTTTACATTTCTTTCTTATATCCTAGTGGCATTTCATATCTGAATGAAAATCAACATTTTACATAAGTTATTTTGTTTTCTTGCTCTTTTTTTTTTTTTTTTTTGACATCTGTGTGATTTAGATTCGAAAACTTCAGGTGAAACAAGCAAATTGTGATATATAATTAAATATAGTGTGTGCTTTTGTGATTAAGGGTTTTGTATTTTAAATCAAGATCAGAATTAGTGTACATCCTTTTTAGCAGTATGTAAAAGACAATATAAGGAAGGATAAATATTTAATGTTTTATTGATTTTTTTTTTTTTTTGTTTTGGTTAAAATTTGAATGCTAAATATAGAAAAGGTTGATTCTTTAATCAACACTAAAATTATGAAAGGTTAAATTGATTTATTTCATGGAATTTCAATATAGAACTGCATATAACAAATGAGGTAGTTGCAAATTAAATTTTATCTGCTCTATTTTGAATATGATTATTTCAATTTTGTATTTTGTTTCGAAATGGAACATTAATATAAATCAATATTTTTAGTGTGTGTATACAATCTATATAAACCAAAACTATTGATTTATACTTATTTCAAACCATTTCTAAATGTCTTTTGGGGATTGTTCAACACTTTATTCCCAATTATTAACTGTCCTAGTTCATTATTGCAGAAGCATATATCAAATAATGCCAAACTATAAAGAATTATAAAATTTAGAGCTGTAAAATATTTCAAATTTCTTCTACATAGTTTATTAAAAACATAGATCTGATTCCCCATAGGGGGATTTTTTTTTTTCTTTTAGATTTAATTCATTCACATGTTACTTTATTTGTTACTAAATCAACACCTGGTTGACTGTTCAATCCCACTGTATGGCACATTTCTACTTTAGCTGTGGGCCGATCAAAGCCTTGTGAGTGAATTTTTGAAGACAGAAACTGAAAGTAGCCTGTCATATATTTCTGTCTAATATCTCTCTCTCTCTCTCTCTCTCTCTCTCTCTCTCTCTCTCTCTCTCTCTCTCTATATCT
>JAOPUL010004099.1:6484385-6497023 GCA_027564515.1 Octopus rubescens | reverse complement strand
CGAACTGGGGTCGATAAGATCGACTACTCCCCTCCCCCCAAATTCCAGGCCTTCGTGCCCAGTATAGAATGGAATATGTTAATTTTGAATAAACTTCCTAGAGTAATTAAGTTTGTGCTCACACACACACACACACTCTCTCTCTCTCATTTATTTATTTACTGCTGCAAAGTCAACAAAATGCCAAACCCTATATCCAGTGTCATATTGACAGTTTTTTTTTGTTTTCTTTTAAATTTATTTTAGCATTTCCATTCCATTAGTTACATATTGCAATATCTGCCTGTGTTTCCTCAGTGTTCATTATATATTAGGGTATATTTATTTGTCAATAAATACATGATTAAATAACACATCTTTTAACGATGTGTTATTACGACTTAAGTTTTGTATTTATATATAAAATCAGATTGTTGCTGGATATTTCCCTCCCTGAACTACATTCACTTAGCATGAATATGGAAGTATCATAATAGCTTAATAAGGGTTATAATAATAATAATCATTATTATCATTATTATAATTGGAGTTTTAGGTATAATCCCCCAAAAGCTATCATATCACATGGAACAGTTAGACAGCAAAAGCAGACATCCAAGTGCTCTAGAACAGCTCATATTCTTAAAAATGGTACTTTCTGTCTAAGACATTTTGTTAAGGCTTGACAACTGACCTGCAGTAGATAAAATACAACTATTTTATAGCCATAGTGTATGAGGAAATATATTATTATAGGCAGAAGGCCTGAAATTTGTTGTGAGTTGTTAGTCAATGCTACTGACCCCTAATTCTCAACTGGTATTTATTTTATTGATCCTGAAAGAATGAAAAGCAAGGTCAACCTCAGCGGAACTTTTTGCAGAAGATAAAACAAAACTGTTTTTATAGCCATACTGTACAATGAAATAATAATAATGATAAATACTTCTAGTTTAGGCACAAGGAGAGGGTTAGTCAATTCTATTGATGCAGTACTTGACTGGAATGTAAGTTTATTGATCCTGGAAGGATGAAAGGTGAAGTTAATCTTGGTGGGATTTGAACTCAGAATGTAGAGAACCAAAAGAAATATCCTAAAATGCATTTTGTCTGCTACTCTGAGGATTCTTGCTCATTACTAGAACAAAACACAAACACAGCTGGTTGGGTTGGTATCTTTGATAAAAACTACATAGTCTTGAGAATGGTACGGGAAAAATTGCTGAAGCAATAATTCTAAGACTTGGCAGTGAACACTGACTGGGCAGATTTTGGTTAATTAACAGGACATAAGCATAAACTGTGCACTATGATTAATAGTCTGTACCAAATGGAGGAAAAAATCATGAAATTAAAGGATTTATTGTTAGAATTGGTAAGAATGTGAGGCATAGGCACCACATTTGTACCTATTATGGAAGAAGTTCTGTGAATGAGGGAAAAAAAAAAAGGAAATAGATTGCTTGCACAATAAGCATGTTAACAGGGCATCCTTCCCAATAAGCTTCTTAACAGGCTACCCTTCTATTAAAGAAGTCCACTCGCCACACCTCTTGGTCTAACATCACTGCCCCAAGGTCCTGGATACATTCCAGGCCAGTGTCTACAATCAAGTTGTTGATGTAAGTGTGACAATGTTTTTCTCTTCTTACATCACCATGAAATGGTTTCCACAAGACTAATTGGGATGCTTCCAATTCAGGGTGGTGCACACAGTTGCAACCGTCTTTGCCTGATCTTCTCACTAACTTTCATATGTTGTCATCTGATAGAGAAACAGGATTCTTTCAAATACTAGCTGGGGTGCTACAAGGAGATACACTTGCACCTTACCTGTTTGCAATTGTATTAGATTATGCAATGCAGCAGGCTATAGGCAACAGTGGGGGAGACCTTGGTTTCACCATTGACTGACAAAGATCACAGAGAGTACCAGTAGTAACCAGCACAGACCTGGACTTCACAGATGATATAAGAGGACATCCACAGACATGGAACTTCGATAGGCTGGAAATTATAGCACCATTATGAAGCACCAACAGAAAAGAGATGGTATAGAAAATGTCTCCAAGAATGGCAAAGCAACCATTCTCTGGGATATGCCAATACACATAGACAAGGAGATCAAGGCTAATTGACTGAACATTGTTGTCAAGGATCACCAGGAAAAGAAATTTCTACTAATTGATATATCAGTCTCAACAGATGATAATGTAGAGCTTGAAGAAATGGAGAAATCATCCAAGATTTGGGAATAGAGATAAACCCAAATGTAAGGCCTGAAAACAGATGCAATTACTGTAATAGATGCTTTGGGAATCATCCTCATCATCTCTATTTCCATGCTGGCATGGGTTGGACGGTTTGACCAGAGCTGGCAAGCCGAAGAGGGCTGCACCAGGTTCCAGTCTGATTTGGCTTGGTTTCTACAGCTGGATGCCCTTCCTAACACCAACCACTTTACAGTGTGCGCTGGGTGCTTTTAACGTGCCACTGGTACTGGAATTATTTTTTTAAAAAAACATGCAGACAAATACATAACCAAAACCCCCAGGTTGTTTTCTTTCCTGAATGTGCCTTTTCAGTTCTTCTCTTTGATATACTGGCAGTTTCTGGCCCAAGTCATGTCGAGAATGAGATTGGCTTCCTTTGGTTAATTTTTATATTGACACACTTCACAAAGACAGCTTTTGATGCTGCCCCATTGACCTTATTCAGGACAATAAGACACCTTTTATATTGTCTGTAACTTAAAGTTGGTAAAGTTAGCACAACAAATCAACGAATCAACATTTAAAACCCATTTTTAGAGTTGTGTCCTTTTAGCCTAACACCAAACTCTTGCTTGTTTTTTACTCTGTTATTAGTTTATAGGGCTGGACTCCAATCCTTCACAGATTATAGCTTAAAGAGGGCTGGTATTCACCTCACTCATTTCAGGTCCCTACCTTGAAATTGGTCTTTAATTGTAGGATTCATAAGAAATAACCTAACAAATATAGAACTCACTTCCTGTATGTTGTGTAAATGTTTGCAATTCTCAATTGTTGCTCCCTTAAGATGAAAAGAAACTCTAAACCCCCCTCTCTCTCTATATATATATATATATATATATATAGTTGCAGTAAAATATTTATCTATTCCCCCAGATCTCCCAAGTATTTAGTAGAATTATATTTCTCTGTTGTTTATTCTTTTCTTAACCATTCCGTCATATTATTTTTGTTAGTTGCAACCCCTAGCCTTCATCTTGGTCTACTTCTTTTTATCTCCTATTATCTAATATTATAATTACATTATACTATCCATTAGGGCAGCGAGGTGACAGAATCATTAGCACATCGGGCAAAATGCTTAGCAGCATTTCATCCATCTTTATGTTCTGAGTTCAAATTCCGCCGAGGTCGACTTTTCCTTTCATCCTTCCAGGGTCAATAAATTAAGTACCAGTTTAACACTGGGGTCAATGTAATCGACTTAGCTCCTGCCCCGAAATTTATGGCCTTGTGCCAAAATTTGAAATCATTATTATTGTTATTATTATTATTAAGGCGGTGAGCAGGCAGAATTGTTAGCACGCTGGAGGAAATGCTTAGCGGCATTTCTTCCGACTTTATGTTCTGAGTTCAAATGCCGCCAGGGTCGACTTTGCCTTTCATCCTTCCGGGATCGATAAATTGAGTACCAGTTACGAACTGGGGTCGATGAAATTGACTACTCCCTTGTTGTTAAGGTAGTGACATACTAGACAAAATGCTTGGCAGCATTTTGTCCCTCTTTATGTTCTGTGTTCAAATTCCGCTGAGGTCAACTTTGTCTTTCATCCTTTCAGGTTCGAAAATTGGTGTCAATGTTATCATCTTACCCTCTCCCCCAAAATTTGAAACCATTATCATCATCATTATTATTATTATTATTATTATTATTATTATTATTTCTTTCAATTTTGTTTCCATTTCTTGCCGAGTGTCTTCCCAATTCCTTACTTAACCTTAGTACACACCATTATCATTCCATAATCTTAACTAGAGCAAACAGTTTCTCCTCTTTTTATTCTTACAAGATAAAAAGACAGGGAAGATGATAAAGTAAAGAAAAATAGAATTTTCCATTTTTTTTCTTTTTCTCTCTGGCAGATATTCAGTACTAGGTAGGTTGTCATTCCAATGAGTATTGTAAATGTAATTGACACCAACAAATGTTTTGACAACAACAGATGTGATGATTATCCAAGTAGTGTTCTTTATTTCCTGTCTTTAAATGCCATTGGTACAACATTCTTGATTCCGGTGAATGAATTAGTAATAATAGTCAATGGATTAGTAATAATAAGTGGCTGATATAATACAGCTAATGTGTCTAGAGTTTATGTTCTGACTAAGGCATTGAGTCAAACTGCATTTATTGAGGATGATAAATATATTGTTTTCTCTTTACATATTGTATTACACATGTATATGTATGTATGGGAATGTGTGTATGTGTGTGAAATTGTGCAGTGCATTGCAGTGATACATGAATTCTTGCAAATTTTCAAAATGTTTGAGAAGTGTGATATGGTCTTGTGGAATGTGTAACCTGACCCTATTAAATTAAAAAAGTTTTAGCATCATAATAATTTTTTTCTTCTTTCTTAAGAATAAACAACTTGAGAGCATGTACAAGTATTTAGGAGTTCAAATTTAACTTTCTACTAGTTTCAACTTTCAAATGTTTTCACTGTAATTGATAGTTAATTTGTCACTAATTAGGATTCTTGAGCATATTAGGACCTTAGAAAGATCCCTTCCATTATTGGAGATTTGATCCTTATTGTATGTTTGAACTTGCCTAATAAATTTTCCGAAAGTTCTATGATAAATAATGAAATTATCATCTCTAGAGAAAACTGCCTCTGAACAAACCAATGGAATGTTTGATTACTGAGAAGTAATTTAAAATGAAAAGCTTTATTTGTTGACATTAATAAATTATAAAGCTCCAGTACCGTAGCTGACTAAATCAGTTTGGTCGTTCAGAACTATAGAATATTTATGATTTGGTCATGAATTGATAGGCAGTCTGGCTGTCAGTGCTTTTGTTGACTTTGGACTAATATCAGAGAAGCATGACAATTAACACTGCAATGATGAATAACAACATTTTTTTAGGTTCTTTTTCATTATTATTTTCTTATTCTCTTTTCTCACCTCCAATGCACCATCCTGTATTGGTTTTTTGTATTTTTATTTAAGGAAGGTTGCCAAATTAACTATCCTATACCAGCGTTATGGTAGCAAACAGGTTTTTTTTTCCCCAGATATATTTAATAAAGTAGATGATCTCAGCATATATGCATGTGTCAGAATTTGCCAAAAACTTTTAACAGTTATTAAAGGATGAATGAGAGTAAAAAAAAAAAATCTTCAACATAATACTGCATGGCAACATTAAAATCAACTATCGTACAGAATTCTACTTTTCTATTTTTTTTACTCTAAACCATTGATTTCATAAATGTAGAAAGAATAATGTGAAACAATTAATTTGTTTTTTTTTTCTTCTGATGTAATTTACAGAAATTACTATCAATTTGACAAAATTATACCATTTTCATAATTGATATATTCTGTACTTGAAAATGTCCCTAAATGAGTTCTATAATTAGGACTCATTTAGGAAGTTATCGCTAATTAACTTCTGTCTTTTATATGGGGTTTATTGTTCTTGTTTGGAACCCAACTACTTCATGCATATTGCTTCTCTAAGGTCACCAAAAAGTTGGTTTTGTGACATTTGCAACTTTTTTCTAAACCTTAACAATCTCTTTAGCTATCCATGTCATTAGTCATTATTAAATTCATCTTAATTTAAATTGCTCTGCTCAATTTTCTTCACCCAAATCTATATATACCATCATCGTCCCTTCTCCTATTTTCCACAAGCAAATGAAGAAACTTCTTCACTTCTTCTCTCTTATTCTCTACATGTTTCATGTCTCTAATCTCCAAATTTTCTTTGTTTTTGTTTTTTTTTTTGTTTTAGATGACCTGAATTTGGTTTATGTCTTCTTATTCCTAACAGATTATCTTCATTTTGTTCCTTTTTTTTTTTCTGGCTATATACAGTATTGCACTTGTGATACTAACCCTCAAGATATTTATTTGCAGTCAGCAAAGAGAACATTGAGTGTTGGCATTATGATTTAGTCTTTATACAATCATTGATCTCCCCACTACCACCGATTAAGTCACCTTAGTAACCAAACTGTATTACTATTTCATATTTGTATATAGATTAACAGCTTTATAACACTAGGAGACTTAGTTCACTCACAGTCTGTTCAACTGTTAAAACTTATTATTATTATTATTATTCAAGTGATCTAGTTATTAGAAGCTCTGATTAACTGTTAAAGACATCTTAGTGTGGGAAATTTCTCGTTAGATAAATTTAATGCTACAAATTGTGTTTGGTTAGTACAAAGGATTGAACTGCTGAATGAGGTATTTGGTGGTGGGGAGTGACTGGCGCAAGTGCCTGCTTGGTTTTTAATGCTGATGTGAACATCTTTGTTGTTTATATAGCAATATTTTATTTACCCCATTATGCAACAGCTAGTTTGATGCAAGCTAATGAGAGAGCCTCTACAGGGTTGTCTGACCTGCTAAAATAGCAATCAAATCTCCCTTTAATCACTCTCTACTGTCATTAAAAAAAGAAAAAAACTGGATACATTGGATAATTATGTAGACATAGATAAAATATTTGAATAAACAGTGGGATGGCCATAGCTTGAACAATGCTTTTGTTCATGGCTCTGCTTGATTATTGCTGACTTAGGACTAAATAGCAACAATCTATTTTCACATTTATAGTTAATACTTTGTTTTTTTGTTTCTCAACTGTTTTAAGTTGTTTACAGTTGTCAGTTTGGATTTATTACTTTGGGCCTTTGTGGTCAATAAAAGAAATCATTTATTATTATTGTTATGTATGTCCTTAATGTAAATACTTTGTGGTTAATAAAGAAACCATTATTATTTTATTAAAGCGATCATCTAGCAGAATCATTAGTATATTGAACAAAATACTTTGCAGCTCACCAATTTTTACATTCTGAGTTCAAATTCCACTGAGGTTGACTTTGCCTTCTGTCATTTTGAGATTGATAAATAAAGTACTGATTAAGCACTGAGGTTGATGTTATTGATTAACCCTCTCCCACTAAAATTTATGGTCTGGTGCCAAAATTGGAACCATTAATATTGTTGTTGTTATTATTATTATTATTGCTTCCTTTTGGAGCCTATTCTTTAGTTGCTTTGTGATTGAACATGGTTAGAATTTATAGCCGGAAGCAAATACTTTTTGGCATTCAATACTGTTGAATTTTGGCCAAATAATAAACATGATTTTCTATGTGTGTTCTGTCATGAATATCTGGTGTTGTATTACTAGCTTAGAATTGCATTTTAAGCCTTCATAGTAAGCTTGTTTTATTTTATTTTAACTTGCTTCATAATATATTTCCTCTTTATTCCATGGTTTAGCAATATAATTGATTGATTGCTGCAACAAACAAATAAAAGAAATATCTATTGATAATTGATGAGCCAGACATTTTTGTTTTGTTTTTGTTTTAGAAATATATTACAATTTGCTGATTAAATTATTATTTTTATTATTATTATTATTACTACAACAAACTTTTATTAACTTTTGATTTTGGCAACGAAATTTTGAAATGTTTATTTCAATTATAATGACTAAGCATTTAAACATTAATGCTGTATCAATTTGGTATTTTAACTTATATCACAGATTGTTTTGTCTTTGTTTTAACTCCCTTTTAATACAATTTTTTTTTCTTTTTAATCTTTTATAGCGATTTGATCGTCAGGATTCTCTGTCGTCCCATAGCAGCTCCAGTCATGAATATCATATTAATGGGGAGCAGCGCCTCCGCCGTAGAGGTAGCCAACCCACCCAGTCTACCCAGCAATTGGACAGATCTCAGGATCTTGCCATCCAAGGAAGACTGGTACGTCGAGATTCTTTCGAAAGGTCTGCATCCCTGCGGCTACGAGATTCTCCTCGTATCCAGAGGGCCCATATTTCTCAAAAGAACATGGACAGCTGTGGGACACAGACGCCAATGCAGACAAGACATGGAAGTTACCGTTGGCACGACAGTCCAAGCAAGATAGATAATCATTCTTTTCATGGTCGACAAGGAAGTTATGGAGAACAAGGAGGGAATTATCGAACCGATATTTACTGTGCCAGCCCTCTCCAAACGAAATCAGAAATCTACGGCTCAGAAACTATTATTGGAACCGACCGAAGTATTTATGGAGGAGATTATTCCTCTGGAAAAGAAGAATTTATTGCATTTAGTCAAGATATAGTAAACCAGCAAGGTGATATTAGCCCTATACCCCACAAACCCAAACCGAGATCATTTCCTCGTACCAATCCAGCTTATGTAGGTGTACCTCGAAGAGATGGACAGACTTCTTACAAGAAAATTAACGTTGACCAATCTGCCCCAGCTTATGATATCCCCTATCAACCAGAACAAATCGTGATGACCCTTCAAAGTTCACAAAGTGGTAACACATATAGTGACCCTTATGGATATAATCGTCACGATAGATCAGATAGCGATACTTCCCACTCATCTCACCGAGGTGGTTACCTCCATGAGCGTACTGACAGTCAGGCTTCCCATTCGTCAAGGAACCGTGATCTGTCAGATAGCCAATCCTCTCAAGGGTCTCTGCGCAACATGTCCGACACTCACTCTTCACAAGGATCACTACGCAATATGCAAGATAGTGCAGTGTCTGTACAGGATAGCATTTCATCGAAGGGTTCATTTCAGAGTACTGATCAGGATTACGCATGTATCCATGAACGGTCCAACAATCAAATGTCTCTCCGCTCATTGCTTCAGTCGGAGCCAGAGTACGCAAATCTACCGTTCAGTCCTCAGAAATCTGATTCCTCTTTAATCACATTATCATATGACCAAAATAACTTTAAAAATATTTTAAAATCCAAAAAGAGCAGTGGAAGTGATTTTAATGAGGTTTGCTTGGACAATCGTGCTGGGAGTATACTCCAAGATTATACTTACCAACAGTGCTTACCAGGCAGCCATCGATCTCTAATTACACATAATTCAAGTTACCACTCTGAAAGTAAGTAATTTCTTTTGCTATTTTCCATTTTCTTTTTCTGAACTGTCTTTCTTTAATGCATTAAAATGGTTCTGTACAATCATTTCTTTGCAGCCATTGTAATTACTTAAGTTTACATATAAGTTGCCCCATGGTATCTTTCTTCCGCCTTTTTGATACCAGCTTCATGAGACCAGCCCTAGTTCTATGAAACAAACTTCTTGTTTTAAAGTGATCTAATTTAAAACCATCAAAATGTCATGCTAATTCATTTTCAAAACACTAGCTTAATAATGACAAAATTCATTTTACTAAATTCTTCATTGTTTTCAAAATTAATTGAAAGAAAGGATTTCAACAGAAATATGTTAGCAAATGAATTAAGAAGTTTTACTCTGTATTTGTTGACCTTAAAATAGACATTTTAGTTTCTCCATGTTAA
This sequence comes from Octopus rubescens, assembly GCA_027564515.1. NCBI lineage: Eukaryota > Metazoa > Mollusca > Cephalopoda > Octopoda > Octopodidae > Octopus > Octopus rubescens. Next base: position 6,487,438 of record JAOPUL010004099.1, on the reverse strand, counting down.
GTTAATGTATTTTATTCCAGTGAAAAAGAATTTTCAGGTGACCTCTAAATGACAATTAGGAAATATAGGAGAATTCATCATCATGATCATCATCATCATCATTTAGCATCTGTCTTCCATGCTGGCATGGGTTAGGGTGGTTTGTGAGGAGTTGGCAAGCCAGAGAACTACACCAAACTCTGCTGTCTGCTTTGGCATGATTTCTATGACTGGATGTCCTTCCTGATGCCAACCACCTTACAGAGTATACTGGGTGCTTTTTACATGGCACCAGCACTGGCGAGGTCAACAAGTAGCTTACAAGACAAGACCCTCTCAACTGATGGGCGGAGGGTGGGGATACTATTGAGGGAAGTGGTTTTGTGCCATGTGATGAGAGGTTAAAAGAATAATAGAGGGACAAAAACAGAATTGTAAAGGAAAAAATCCCTACAATAGTAAATATGCCAAGAAAATATGGGACAGGATGAGTTAATATTGAATTTAGGGAAACATATACATAAGATTATAATTTTACACAATTATTAAACTCATTCTTAAAGATAAGACTTTCTTTTAAAACTATTTTCACATCACCCTGCCTGACATTATTGATCCTGGTTCTCTAATATAAACTTCATGTTTTAAAATGAGCTAAATAAAAATCTTCCAACAAAATTTCACATTCATTTATGTTCCAAACATCCACTTAACAATGACAAGGTTATTTTACTAAATTCTTCATTATTTTCAAAATTAATTCCATCAAAGATATTTCAACAGAAATATAGTAACAGAAGGAAACTTTAAAGATGAGGTATATAGCCATTACCAACCCATGCCAGCATGGAAAACAGACGTTAAAGGATGATGATAATGAGGATACATACATATATATGTGTGTGTGCAGACATGGCTGTATGTTTAAGAAGTATTTTTCCAAACCATATCATTTCAGATTCAGTCCCACTGTACATTACCTTGGGAAAGTGTTTTCTATTTATAGTCTCAGGCTGACCAAAGCCTTGAGTATATATGGTCAAGAAAAACTGAAAGAAGTCCATTGTGTGTGTGTCTACGATGATTGTAAACAAATATCACCATCATACAAGCAGTGTTACTTGTTTCCAGTCTTCCATGAGAAACATGTCTGGCCAAGAGGAAATATTACCTTGTTTGGCAACAAAGGTTGGCAGCAGTAAGGGCATCTGGCTGTAGAAAGTCTGCCTTAATAAATTCCATCTGACCCATGCCAGCATGGAAAAGTTGATGTTAAAACAATGACAATGAGATACATATATCTCATTCAGAATTCATGTAAATACATTTTTGGTGTATATAGTGTTTTAATCCACAAAACTTGCAAGAAATTTATTTTATTTCTTGAATGGATTATCCTATATTAGAATATGAATCAAATCACTTTATCTGACCGAATCCTTATTATTATTAAAAAGTTAAATAACCTTTATCCACCTTTTTCCTCCAAAACATGATATCGAGATGAAATATTTGGTACCAACCCACCTGAGACTGCCCCTGGTTCTATAATAGAAACTTCCTGTTTTAAAGTGATCTAAATTCTTCCATCAACATTTCATGTTAATTTCTGTCCCAAATTTCAAAATGATTAAAACAAAGGTTAATAAATTTACTAACAAAGGTTAGTAAATTTCAGCCGAAATATAATCACAAAAGGGTGAAAATAACAGCTAATGTTTTGAAGGCTGCCTGTAACAATATTAACTGATATAATTATGGATTCTTGTTTGAGAAAGATACTTTCACAATGTCTGTAAATGGTCCTTAATTTAGCACAGCAAGCTGACCGAACATTTATTTATTCCCAAGTTCTATCACTTCTTACAACACTGACATGTACTACCACAGTACCTATTTTCATCAATGTAGACTGAGGCAGCAAGTATTGTCTTACCCTGTTGATTTGGCCAGCAACAATTTGGTTAGAGCAATATAATTTGTAACAGGAAATCTGATGTTGAAGAATGCAATAGAGAGGATATCTAGGAAGTAGATTCCAACATTTAACCAGTTGATTGTATTGATGTAATGTTTATAATGGTAAACTATGGTGGATTGCATTTAACCATTAATACTATAAGAATGGCATGATCAATGATGATAGTCTTGTGATACAAATTAGGAATGACTAATATCATAGTTTAATAATAATAATAATAATAGCAGTTAGAATGGTATGTTTATTTAGATGAGAATCTCTTTAGGCTGACTTCCTTTAGCAGGAAAAGACTATTTTTAATATATGGTTGAACAGAAGAAAAAATTAAACAGTAAATATCAATGCTGTATGTCTAAAATATGCAGTTAAAACACACATTTTTTAAACGTTTATTTTCTTTTTGTCCTTGTGCATAATAGTTTAACATATGAAACTTCATAGAAACTAACCTTTTCTCTACTGACTAAATAGGAGATATTTAAATCAAATCATCCGAATAAAGTTATAATGCTAATGTAGGAGGCCAATGAAAATGACAGCTTGTAGAATGCGGAACAAGGACGAACGGTTGCTGTTAGTTTAGAAAGAAAGGTCCCTCTTTAAGTCCAGTTTGGTACTGTGTACGCATATCTAGGGAAGGGATATATAATGCAATTTAAAATCAAATCAAGTGATATAGTTTAAACAAATATTTTTTAAAAAATATCTTTCAAGATTCTTTAATAACCTGAAAAATGATAACCTTATTAACAACTCATTTCAGCTCTTTTTCTGGTCTGAATTCACATCAGACCAATTCTGGTTCTTGATACAAAAACCACCTGTTTTAAAAATGTTGATATCTAAATTAAAACATTGCAACAGCATTTTACACATAAGCTTTTGTTATGTTTTAAACACCAACTTTTGTAATAAATTAGTACATTACTTTACCAAATCCTTCCAAGTTTTTGTTTATTTTCAAAAAGTTTTCAAACCAATTGACTGTGTATTTTATCAGGAAAAAAATAATCACAAATCATCATCATCATCATCATCATCATTTAACGTCCGTTTTCCATGCTAGCATGGGTGGGACGGTACCACAGGAGCT
>JAOPUL010004099.1:6445809-6458504 GCA_027564515.1 Octopus rubescens | reverse complement strand
CCAATATAAACTTACAATAATATATATATATATATATATATAATATTGTATGTGTTTAGATACCTGTAATTCCACTTCCCTATCCGAGTATTTCAGTCAGCTGCACTAAAACAAGTGCTTGATACTTTCTTTCCTTAAAGGTGCAATGCGTTGATATCAAGATTTGAAATCAAAATCTTTGTATTTGTAGTTTAGCACTTTTAAATGCTATAGCTCTAGGCTTACATAGACATACATAACAAAATAATGAAATAGCATCAGTTTCTAGAATATTCCTTCAGTGATAACAATTTCTGAAATTGTTCGACTCTTATTCATATAAAGTTTTAGAAAATAATTTGGAAAACTCATCTGTAACACTCTTATTCCATTCTATTATTATAATTCTACTATTATGTTCTTTTGAATATCAATAGCATTGAGTTGGCAAAAGAGCAACTTGGCAAACAATAAAATCTACTCAAGCTGGTTGCATCTAATAATGTATTAGTTTCTTTTATGGTTACAGGTGTTTGCTGTTGCATGAGACATAAACTTGGCACAGTATTTCTCTATGGTCCAAATTCTATGATAATTTATAGACATTTGCTATTATAACTTATTCATATTTGATTGTTCTGCCATCATTCTGTCAGCCAGTTGTCCACAAATACTGAGTTTGCACTCACATATGTTTCACTGCTCTAATTGTCATTTCCTACATCTTTCAATGCTATGTCAGTATGCATAGCAGCATAGAGTACTCAACTGTTAAGACCAACTCTTCCTTGTGATTGATATAAACCTCTGACAAGTCTTATTACTATATTTAAATCAAGTTATCTGACAGAAAAAGTAGACAGCACTGCTGCATCACAGATGAAAGGTTAGATTTACAAAAGACTTTCAGCTTTTGAAAACCAAAAAAGTTGCAATAATTTGTGCAAGTATATGAAACGTATATGTTTGATGCAGCTAGAGAAACTGAAGATAATTTGATTACTTCTTTTCATTAATTTTTCTGTGTCAATAATTGTCTTAATGTTCAGAATTTCTGAAAATATATAGGTTCATAATGCAGCAGGTTGTGTGTGTGTGTGTAGATGGTTCAGGGTTTATTGAGGCAAGATGACCTTCTTATCACCAACCCTCACCTGTTTCTAAGCAAGATAATATTTCTCCGTGGCCAGACACATTTTCACAGCATATTGGAAATGAATGACACCGCTTGTATGACAGTGACACTCATTTACAACAGTCACATGATGCCAAGATAAGAAGACACAAAACAAACACACATGTGCAATGGGCTTCTTTCAATTGCTGTCTACCAAATCTACTGACAAGGCTTTGGTCTGCTCGGAGCTATAGAAGATACTTGCCCAAGGTACCAGAGAATGGGGCTGAACCCAAAACCATTAGGTTGGGAAGCAAACTTCTTAGCCACTCAGCCACACTTGTGGTTTTATATATACAGTATATATATATATATATAAAAGGTAAAAGATATATATATATATATATATATATACCCATGCTTGCATGGGAAAATAGGCGTTAAAGGATAATGATGATATATATATATATATATATATATATATCATACACACACAATGACATACTCCTCGAATACAGGAAGGCTTCACTGATCAACTGAGATTAACCAAGTAATTAATAGACAAAAACGCTCTCCCTCTTTCTCTCTCTCTCTCTCTCTCTCTCTTTCTATCCCCCCTTCTCTCTCTCTCTCTCTAGGAATGTTTAAAATCTGAAATGAACAAGTGAATCTCAAGGAAGAGCTGGTCTTAACAGGAACAAGATCGACGTGTTTGTCTGTTTTTATTTTGAGGGTGGGGTGAATGAGGGTAGGATTTTTTCTCACCAGAAACTTCTCAATTAGTATGAGATCCTAAAGGTAACAGTAGTTTTTAGCTTTTATGAGATTCAAATATGATGTAGAAGCTGACTTCCTACCATTTTAACCATTTTGTTGCTGCTACACCACAAATATTTATTCATTTCTTTAAAGGTGAATTATTTTCTTAATTGTGCTGTTTTCTGCATTTCGTTTAACTGTTTATTGACTCAACTTATAAATAATCTATAGGGTATGATAACAGCAATAAGTATCTGTTTTAGTTGGGGAAATTATAAGGTGATATAAAATAAAAAGTAAATATGCAATAAAAAGTTGGTATCAGGTTTTGAGAGGAAACAGGAAATTAGTTATTTTATCATTTTTCTTCTTTTTTACTATTTTACTAATTAAAATTATACATCTCTTTTAAAATGTTCTCTATTTAGAAATAATTATCTTTCAAGGGACTCTTTGCTTCAATTTCATTTCTTTTCTATTACAAATGATGTTTTGAACTTTTGCTCTGATGTATTTCTTATTCAGTATTTCTTATGCAATGATAATCATAGGAATTAACAGCTACAAAGAATGGTATTTTTCTAAACATTTTACCTAAACCAATTAATAAATATTTTACAATGAAAAGTTTGGCAAATTAACATCATCTCTACCCATCTCTTCAAATTTTAGTGAAAATCTTTTACTTCATAATTAATTAAGGATTCAGTCAATACTATCCATGGTTTTAATGACATCATTCACAGATTAACCAAAAAAAGAAATATCTTGTTTTATTTAAAGGAGAATTTTAAAGAATATCCTCCAGTTTATTAGTTAAAATACCAATTGCTATGTAAAAGGACAATAAACATTTTGATAGCAACAGAGTCTATGTCTGATTCCATGTTTACAAAACTATCCATTTCAGTTTGTTCATATTCATATTAGAATAGTTTAGACTAATGTAAGAACCTCTTGTTAAATTGTTCCAAACACCAACTTAATTATTTTATTAATTCCAAATTCTTTACTGTTTTCAAAATTAATTGAAACAAAATGTATTTCAACAGAAATATAGTAATGAAAGGATTCATTTGTTCCAAATACTAACTTAAAAAATACAAGTTAATCATTTTACTGATTCCATCCAAAATTTATTGAAACACACAGTATACTTCATGAGAATTATGGTCTAAAAAGTGTTAATTAAATTTCTGATATGCAAAATAAAACCAATTGCTAAGTTAGTAATATGCATTCTAATTATTAGAATCCAATCACTGTATTTTGTTTTGTTTGTATTTAGTAACAATAAATAATGTATTGTTGTTTTTTAAGTTTCTGTTCTACTTTGAAAGTTATTTAGTTTGGTTTGATGAATAGAACAACTTGGTTTTATTATTTCAGTTATTTTAATAAATAATGATACCTTTATTTCAATTAAGTTATTACTTGTCATCATCATCCTCATCATTTTACTTCTGTTTCTTCATGCCAACAATGGTTGTTGGACAATATTGTCTCACCATCAATATCTTAGCTCTTCAGATCAAATAACAACAAAGAAAATCATCAAACTACATTGTTGTGTAATGTTACATATACAATTGGCATCATTGTTTTGCTCTCACCAACTTTACTGTTTGGATTTGGGTGTATTTTATCATCCTAATAATGGCACTAGAGAGACTGTCTGCCAGGATTAAACAGTTGCCTTTGCTCTAACTTACACACTCCACATCTCATCTGGGTTTTTTTCCTTCTTTTTTTTTGTTGTATGCTTTTGTTTATGACTGGAACCCCTTTCATATTTAGTTTATTATTATTATTATAAATAGCTTTTTATCAGTTCACAGTTTGTACAGAAGAAACCCCATTTATATTTGTTAGCTGGAGGAATGTGATCTTTTTTTCAGTTCTTAATCAAAATTTATCTTTTAGCCATATTGAACCAATTGTTCCTTCATTTACTGTCTGGTTCCCAAAATTAGGAAGTCAGTAAAAAGTTAAGAAATTTGAATTTTTGTTTGGGTTTTTTTCACTTACTTCTTCAGCACTTCAAATTATTTGCCTTTCAACCTTTATTCACTCAACTCTCTGACATTTGAGAGCTTGACAAACTTTTTCTTTATCCTGCTCCTTGCTAGAAACATCTACATAGAGCACACTATATATACAATAGCTAATCTGTATTTAGAATAGTTATGACTTTTGCTCCTTATCATGTCTTACTATTTACAGTCTGCAACTTTGTGTGTAACACAAGTTTAAAGCAGTCTGCTGGGACTGTTCTGTGAATTTTTTATGGTAGGTTTTAGAATTGTCCTTGATAAAATATAAATAAGACGTTTTCAAGTTTATAATAAAGTTGTAACTACAAGATGGCATTACAATTTGTTTTTTTTAGTAGTCTTTTAGTTGTTAGTAACTTTAAAACTAACATCTCAGGCATCTTTCTTGTAAACTAATAGAAGTTTGCTACGTTACTTTCAATACTAAACATCTTGTTTTGGTTTAACTGTGTCCCACTAGCAATATAATTTCACTTTTGTTCATAGAAGGAATTTAGAAATATTAATAAACAAGATTAGAAATATTTAAGTATAATATTACTTTATTGAACACTAAAATATTAAATGGTTAACTTTAAAACCAAAAACACAAAAAAAGCAGTGTTTAGAAAGTGTTTTGTAAAATTAAAAACCAATGGTTAATGCTGTGAGCATTCCAGCTAGAATCATTAATCTTTTGAGTAGAATATTAGATAGTTATTTTCAGTTTTTCAAAGTCTGAAATATAAGAAGTCTTAGATAAATAATTCATCTCCTGCAGGAAAGAATTACCATTAAAAAAGAAAGGTTACATTATTTCTCTGCTTTTTTTATTTTTTATTTTTTTTTTTTTTATTGCTTTGTCTAAATTTTTAAAATTTTCTACCTCTACCTCCTATGTCTAAATTTTTTTAAAATTCAGGTCAGATATGTAAATTAGCTTTCGAAGAAGATTAATAATGTAATTTTTAATAAAGATATATTCAGAAGTAACAGGATATTAAGCATTGTGTTGATTAATACCTTATATTGTTGTTAACATTAACTGACAGAACATGGTTGAAAATACTGAACATGTGTGTGCACCTTAAGCTTGTAACTGAACATCATCCTCATTGTTTTAACGTCCACTTTTCCATGCTGGCATGGGTCAGATGGAATCTGTTTAGGCAGAGGTATCGATGACCAGATGTCCTTCCTGTCATCAGCCCTCACCCTTTTCCATGATTTCATGGAAGATTGGAAACAAAGGACAGCACTTTTATATGACTGATGTTTTTTTACAACTATTCACATGATGTCAAGACAAGGAGACATTAACTCTCTCACTCTCTCTCTCTCTCCCTCTCTCCCTCTCTCCCTCTCCCTCTCTCTCTCTCTCTCTCTCTCTCTCTCTCTCTCTCAGTCTACCAAATCCACTCACAAAGCTCTTGTCAACCTGGGGCCATAGCAGACGACATCCACCCATGGTACAATATATTGGGGCCGGACCTGAAACCACATAGCCATACTTACACCTTTGTAAACACACACACATCCTCATTGCTAAACTGTTGAACTATTTCTTTTGTTTGTACTAAATTTTAGTTTATCTAAAGCTCACAAATAGAAGAGTTCAGTGTTTTGTTCCCAAGTACAGCATTACTAATGAGTTATAAACCTCTGACATTATCCTTACAACCTTTGTAACTCTTCTCTAATATAATTCAAACAACATTTGCAACCATCAGTAATTGTTTGACTAATTAATTAATATTTCTTCTCTTTCCTTCCTACCTCTACCTCCTTTTATTTGGAACAAAGAAATATATTAATTTTTTACATCAAAACCTCAATTATTTTCTGCATCAATTGCTTCTCTTTGGAATTCTTTTCTCTTTTACTCTTCATTCTATTTATTCCTGTATAATGTGAGAAATTTCATAGAAAATATCAAGATCAAAATTAGTTGCTAGTATTATAGTTGAGTGTAAAATATAAGACGGGGATAAAATATATTACATTTTTTAAAGTACAAAGAATGGTGGGGAGAGGGGTAGGGTTCATTACATTCAAGATAACATTTTACTTGAGTAAATATGATAGAATCTTAAATTAGTTTTTTTTCTTTAATGAAGATTTCTTTCCACATTATACCATTCTTTATAAATCATATCTTGAAGGGTGACTTTATAGAATGTTTGTAGAATGTTTGGTTCACCAATTTTGCATCCATCTCATCCACTCGTACCAGGCCACCACACTAACCACTTTCCAAACCTTCCATTCCCTAGAACATTATCCACCTGGAAACCCCTCCTTCAGCTATCAATTTATGACTATTTAATAAAAACATCAGTTATATCAATCGTGCCAGTCTCCAGAACAAACCATAAAAAAAAATCAAAAATACATAAAAAATAAAATAAAGAGTTAACACAACATTTCATTCATATTAATTTAATATAGATGTTTTTAGAAAATATTAATTAGAGTTAGTAATAAAAAAAACCCTATTATTTTCACTAGCTATGTTTGTTGAATATAACTAAATCAAATAACATGCTTGTATCATTTTTGTTTTTTTTAAAAGGCTATTATCGGTCAAATACTACCAAAATATCTAACTCTAGGAGTGTTATTAAGTGACCACTTGCATGAGACCTCATTTGTTATCTTTATAATATTACCAGCTGTTTCCCGGATGATATCTTTTGGCCTGTTTTCATAGAGTTTAAAGCCTTCCTTTTACTATCTCTCTCTCTCTCTCTCTCTATATATATATATATATATATATATATATATATATATATGTAAATGATTCTAATATAAACAGTAGTGCACCTGAGCACTGTATACAATAAGTTCATTAGTACTATATGTGTTAAGTGAGCCTTAACAGCTTAGCTTTTCAACCAATCGCATTCTTCATAAACTACTATAAAAGGTTTCTTAATTTAACATTAATGAGCTGAAATTTTTTTTATTTTTAAACCAGTTCTTGTAACTTGATATTTCATATAATCCTAAATTAAAGATAAATAAATTTTCAAATGAAAATAAGTTTTATTTCTTTTTTTTTTACGATTATTTTGCTGCGATATGAAATTTAAAAATCTGCTGCTGCTGACTGAAATTATCTGAATATGCCACCATTTGGTATCTTACTTATTGAGATTTCTAAAAATAAGTTTGGAAACCTTAAAATATATCTTTTAATTGTTTCAGTCACTGGACTGTGGTCATGCTGGGGGACCACCTTGAAAGATTTTGGTGAACAAATCGCCCTCATACTTGTTTTGTTTTTTTGTTTGTTTTTAAAGTCTGGTATTTATTCTATCAATCTCTTTTCCTGAATTGCTAAGTTATGAGGAATACAAACAAACCACCACCGGTTGCCAAGCAGTGGGGTGGGGGTGAACACAAAAATACTCACATGCATGTACACACAATAGGCTTCCACACAGTTTCCATCTACCATATTTACTCACAAGATATTGGTTGGCTTTGAGCTTATAGTAGAAGACACTTGCCCAAAGTGCTGTGCAGTAGAACTGAACCTGAAACCATGTGGTTTCAAAGTGAGCTTCTAAACCAGACAGCTACCCTGTGCCTATACACACATATATCATAATACCTTGTAATATTTTCAATATTAGAACCTACTGGGGTTTTTTGGGGGGAGGGGGGTCTCTTTGTGAAGTTGGGAGAGGTGAGTAGTTTTTCATGTCTGAAACTTTGAATTTGTGTAACATTATTTTGAACTGTTCTATATACATTTACATCAGTGAATCCTAGAAGGAGATTAATTTTTGTTTTAAATAATCATTTGTTGATGGGAATAAGTGAACATTTTTTATATTCACTAAAAAATATATTTTCCACTTTTCTAATGATTAAAATTTAAATAAATCAGATAAATGTTTGGCAGGGTATTCTTGTTTATAAAATTAGAATGTTATTTTATCATTTTTGTCCTCTGTCTTTAGAACATTTATTTTTTTAAATTTTCAAAAACTATTTTCAGACAGAATTGTTTTTACAAACTACTGAAATTATTTTTATTTTTGAATTCTAGCAATTTAACTTGCAAAGAAAAATAATATTGTCAGTAGTTTCTCAATCTGTCTGTTGTATATAAAATGATTGCATCTTTTAGCAGCTATTAGTCAGTGATGACCACATAAATGTTTTTAAGTTGTGGATAATAATGTTGGTTCACAACACTTGAACTTGTTGTTGTTTACTGACACTTATCATTGAGATGGCTGTACACTTCACTAGTGTAAACTCTTCCTTACCTCCCCTATAGTAAGAATAGGTCATTCCTTCTTACAGCTGATACATTTGCATCTTGATAACACCTCCTGTTCCTCTAGTGTAAAAGCAGACACTAGCAGACACTCAAAAAACAAAGAACTTAGAAAGCAAAAGTGAAGGAATGTGCATGTGGATCTTAACAAATAAATGAATATATTATGTTGTGGAATCTCTTGAGTGCTATACACAAAGACTACTAATTCAGGTGATGTGAAAACAAGCAGTTTTGAAGATATTGTCTTGAGTTTCTGTTGCCGTTGCTACTGTGTTGTTGCTAACTAGCAAACCCTTCACCTACCTTCCAACACACTTAAGTTCATGTACAGTCTGCATAGGATTTAACACCGAAGATGCTCTGCAAGAATTCACCCCCATGCCACTTGGTCGGTAATACTGTTGCCATCACTTTTAAAATGCCCGATTATTTAAAGAGATGTATAGTAAGTTTTTTTTATTATGTTTTTCAATATATTTTATCATTTTTTTTATATCGTAACCAGTGATTTTTTTTTCTTATATATTTATCATTTATTTAGTTATTCTAAACATTCTTTTTTATGAAGTTATTTAAATTATTTCATTTAAGTTTACTTGTTAATTCAGGATGAATATTTTTGTTAATGTGGTTAAAAGAACATTTCTAAGTATATCTCGGTAAATGAAAATCTTTGTTTCATTCTTGTCATGCCTGCCTCGAGACTTAAGAATGTTTATGTTGTTTCTTCGGTTCCCTTTTCAATTGCCTGCTGTAGAACAGGGCTTCATTCTTAAATACTATCAACAACAGCTTCTGTCTTGGATCATCTTACATCATATATAGCTTCTAGTTTCCTGTAAGACACTTGCCTTTTTTCTCCATTTCATCTCATATAGTCTCTTCAAGGGGATCTCAACTCTCATATTTATTTAAACACTCATCAAGATTGTAATTCAATAGATACTTGTTAGAAATTATTTTTATTCATCATTCATACTTATGTTAGTCATACAATGTAAAATGATCGTTCTGAATGTCTTTAATTAAAAGGTGACATGTCTATCTTCATTTTCACTTTTTAATCACGCTTTAAAATAAATCAAGCTTGTTTGTTGTCAGTGTTAGTTTTTTTATAATTTGTATTTCATAATTCATTCCATAATAAATATTTTATTCATGAAATGAGGAATAATATATGAAGAAAATTTCTGCCGGGATTTCTATGATAATATTTATAGATTGTTAACACACATGTGGCTGTGTGGTAAGAAATTTGCTTCTAACCACATGGTTTCAGGTTCAATACCACAGTGTAGCACATTGGGCAAGTGTCTTCTACTATAGCCCCAGGTTAACTGAAGCCTTGTGAGTGGATTTAATAGATGGAAACTGAAAGAGGTTGTTCAGTGTGTGTGTGTGTGTGTGTGTAGAGGTGACTCCTTGTTGTGACTTTGCACAGTAGTTGTAAAACAAGCTTTATCATCATACAAGCAGTGTCCTTCAATTCCAGTCTCCTGTGAAAACATGTCCAGCCATGGAGAAATATTATTTTGCTTGAAAATAGGAAAGGGTATCTGTCCATAGCAAATCTGCCTCAATGAATTCTGTCAGACCCATGCCAGCATGAAAAAGTAGACATTAAAATAATGATGATGATGATGATGATGATATTGGATTGGATGGGATTGAACATCTAAAGTGTAAATTAGCAATTGCTGGAACTTCTTTTAAGGAAATTTCATGATGGATAAAAATTCCACATCTCCTTATGCTAACTATTTTTATTTAACTTTGTGTTTGTGTATATAAATATGTATATATGTGTGTGTTTATATGTATGTGTATATGTGTGTGTGTGTATATATATGTATGTATATATGTGTGTATATATGTATGTGTATATGTGTGTGTGTATATATATGTATGTATATATGTGTGTGTATATATATGTGTGCGCGTGTGTGTGTATATATATATATGTGTGTGTGTGTGTGTATATATATATATGTGTGTGTGTGTGTGTGGGTGTGTGCATATATCCAGTAGTTCATATATCCGAAGAAGCACACTCTAAAACATTAGAACAGTAATGTATTTTTTTAGAGTCTGACAAGTCGCCTATACGGCTAAGCACTTTATAAGTGCAAAACCAATGGTCACTCTCTGACCGGCCATAATAGTTTACTTCTTTAAAAAAATATATAAATATAATTTCTAAATCAATGAATGAAGAAACTATTATTATAATATTTGTTTGTTTAATTTAGAGCAATTCAGACACCAAAACGTATTGGTTATGGATATTTATGGGAATAAATCTTTAAAAAAGGTTTTTCTCTTTCAATGATTTTCTGCATTCTGCCATATTTTTCATTGCATAATATCTACATAAAAATATATTTTTACAATTCTAAACTCAGAAAATACATGCTAGTTCTTATATCCTCCACTCCATTCTTCCCTTTTCTCTCATTATTCTTTTCCTGTACCAAACTGCTGTATCTTTGGTAAGAATTTTATTCAGGTTCCTCTCTGACTATGTTCCTGAACGGAAGATAAGTCTTTACAATGAGAAAATGTCTGAATAAAGGTTACTATTGCCAGTGAAGAACTTTTACAAATTAAAGATAATTGGCTTGTCTTGGGGCCCTTCTTAATATAAAGTTTGTTGAATTCTGTTCTTTTAATGTTTATTGTCCTTAAGACAAAGTTTTTGTTCAAAAAATATTCTGTATTTGCTGTCTGTAAATTAGTAGTTTTTCCATCTCAAACTACTACCTATGTGGAATATTAATTAGTCCATGTTCTTTAGAATCACCTGTGTTAATATTCTTCTATTCAGTTGCCAGTGGCACATTTTCAAAACAGGATTAACAGTTGCTGGTTAGGCTACCTTTTCAAATTCCTCAAAGTCACCTGATATCTAATTAAACTGTTAATTACTCTGCACTTGCTTCATAATTCAAGAAAAGTTCTGTATCAATAAAAGAATTGTTAGAGACACAATAGCTGCTGTAAAATTAAAAGTTCTGGATTACTGACCTCATGGCTGTGGAGTCAGACTTTCTGTGCAGGCACATAACTTCATTTAGCTCAGTTTATTTGGTTGACTACAGGTTTCATTCTTACATCTTAGGTGGTGTAAGGAGAGCATATAGTTATAATAACATCTATAATAATTACTGTACCTGAGGCTTTCATTTCTCGATTTACTTTAGCTATCAAGTTAGTTGATGCTATGTAGTTCAGTTGCTCAAAGTATTGCTAAATTAATCAATTTTCCATCTCACATTTAGTATGTATCAGTGGTTCATTTGTTTGTGTCTGTTTTACTAGATACTAGTAGGGGTTAGATGAATATGCTATCAAAGCATTGTTCCACAGCCAAATGCCCTTCCTGTCACAAATCCTCACCTGTTTTTCAAGGGATCTCTTATTTCATATGTCTTCAAAGTTATGACAGGGGAAATGACAACAACACTATTTAAAGCTTTCAATCTTTGTGAAGTAAATATTTTTTTTTAAATATACAAATTCTCACACATATATATATATATGATGGGTTTTGTGACTAGCATTGTCAGTTTTAAATGATGTCCAATTTTGTGAGAAATTGTAACAGTTAATTTCATTCCTTTTTCTTTTCTTTTTACTCACCTGATACAAACGATTTTTTTTCTGCATGATGTAACTCTTGTGTTCATCAGTAAAAGACTCATTTGAAACAGCTGTAGTGAACCAAAGTGCATCTGTGTTATTATTATTGTCTTACTCTTCATCAACTCGGATCTTTTCCACATGTCAATATCGAGTCTGAAGTCAACGAGGAAATACCTGCAGTAAATGTTCTCCTGTGTGATTTGAATAACATATCTTAAACCCTACCAGAATTTGTCGTTGTGTACATCTCTGGTGGGGCATATCCACATTTACTAAGGTAAATACGAAGTTGTCAGTATACACTGCCTATACACCCTGGCTACACCTAGTGACATACCATTTGAATACCTGATTCAATTTTTTAAAATTTATATATATATATATATATATATAAGGATATATATATATATATATATAAGTATGTATGTGTATGTATATATTATATATGTGGAGGTGCGTGGCTTAGTGGTTAGGGTATTGGACTCATGATTGTAAGATTGTAGTTTCAATTCTTGGACCAGGCGATGCATTGTGTTATTGAGCAAAACACTTCATTTCACGTTGCTCCAGTCCACTCAGCTGGCAAAAATGAGTAATCCTATGATGGACTGAGTCTATATGATTCGGGGAAGGACCTTTATACTTTTTTTATATATATGTATGTATATATATATGTGTATGTTTATATAACTTTATAACTTTGATAAGTTTCGGCCCAGATTGGCCCAGATCATGTCTAACTTAATAGCATCACCTGGTGAAGTTTTTCAAATCAACATTTGTATACCATGGTTCACTCAAGTAAAGAGTTGCCGTTTACGGCGACATATCCAGGGGTAGGAGGTTTATCCGGGATTTGTTGAAGGAATTT
>JAOPUL010004099.1:6432328-6443142 GCA_027564515.1 Octopus rubescens | reverse complement strand
CCTATCTGAGTGAATCTGCCGACACTCAATCAATCAAACATACAATCAAGAACACTGCAATTTATATTATAGATAAGGAAATTCCTAATTACTAGATGTCGGATTTTTGGTAAAACCTCCAGATATTAGAAGTAGACAGTTAGCGGACAGTGTGGCGGGGAGGTGGAGTTAAGAATAAATGACAAAAGATTATTAATGAATAAGAGGGAAAGAATTAGGGATGTACTTTGAAAGAGTATTGTCAATATTATCAGGCACAGTTCCTATTTTCATTAGTTTGGTTGGCCCAGGGTTATAGTAGAAGACATTTGCTCAAGGTACCACTTAGTCAGACTGTACTCAGAACCACATGGTTCAGAAGTGAATTTCTTAATTACTCAACCACTCAGGCTAATATTATAATTAGCTTAATTAACTCTCATTGCCCAGATTTTCCTAATATATATAATAGTGCTAAATACATTAAGACTAGATTAATCTAGCACAACTAATGGATGGCTTATGGTATTATCCTTTCTATTCCAGCTCTGCAGATTACTATATGAAGAAAAACCCCATTAAACTCTACAGTTTTAACTCCTTTAGTTGTACAGTTTGTAGCAGAATCCTTTCAATTCCTTTGCTTTACTGTAAACACCTAAGCACTGACCAATAAAAAAGGGAGGGGGTGAAATCCTGTCAATTCTTAACATATGAAGGATCCTTAATATCTTTTTTGTCAGCCTCCACCTACTGTTAAGAAAGGGCTGATCAGAGGGATTTTAAACCCACCACACACACACACACACACACAGACACACACACACACATGTAACATACAGCTTTCTAAATATTATATTCCAAACATTTTTTGTTTTATTTTTTGACTTGTTCTCTGATGATTCTTCTGTTACGACATTCTCACAATTAATTGACAATATGAATTTGTTTTAATTTGAATAAATTACAGCAACATTATTCATATTAATTAAATTTTTTTTTTTATCCAGTCAAGTGTCACTTCATTAATTTTTGTAATGATTTGATTTTATATATTTAAATTAATTAATGCATCACTTACATAATGGAAGTGACTCACTTTTCTGAATAATAGTTTTTATTGAAATATAGGGACAATTTTGGTGGGTTAAATACTTATTTCCTTATTTTCTGGATTGCTAAAAGATCAAATCAATACCAACAAGATTTGAACACAGAAAGCTCTGACATCAAACTAAATATTTTACATCTGATCCAACACTTTTCTATACTTTTGCCTTTCTTTAATATTCATGCTGGACGGTTCCTTCTTACGTTTTAGAGATCATCGGTAAAATATTAGTTTTTGTTTGTTTTTATTCAAGACTATCAGTTGTCAGATTCCAGGTGTGTCTATAGTTATTTGTGGCAGTATTGTATCACTGAAGACTGGTTCTTGGGATCTGCTTATACCACATCTCTGTTAATAATATCTATTAATTCCTTCCTTTAAATGCAGTTTGGCTTTGAAGAGCAAATACTTGTTTTTCTTTATATTCTTTTCCAGAATAGAAAGAATTAATTACAAGTGGGAGTCTGTCTGCTTTCTTCGACTGACCAATGAGTTTCTCTAAAATTCCTGATATTTCACTGTAGAGCATCATTACTATGTTCAGTGTAAAGTCATAGTTAATATTTTAGCTAAACTTTAATTACTAATATCTATAATAACCATCAGTGAACCCTGTTTTACATATATACATCAGCATGAAGCTGTGGTTTTTGTCTGAGAGAAATATCTCTTCATAGACATGTTTGAAAAACACAATATAGCAGAACAGGAACACTAGACACGTTCCAGCCATCCTGGGTCTTATCAATGATGTTTATTCACTAATCACATTCTTAAATGAAACTTGCCTTCTCTGATCTATAGCAAACAGTGAATAATACATTCACTGATATTGCAGAAAGCTTTCCGAGCTGTAATAAATTATATTTATAGTTAAATCTCAATTATTAATCCCAGTGAAACCAAGATATTTGAGACCAAGACATTAGTTCTTGATTCAAATGTAACTGGTACCCTGGTTTGACATGAAAAAATAAAACACCCCACATTTCATTTCATTTTGTTTCTCTTTATTAATCTTCAAATTTTGTTTGTTTCCTCTGATTATAATTTCAATCAAGGGAATCTTTGATACAAATGCTTCAAGGACATAACCTCAACATAACTTTAAATATTTTAAAATAATATTTATATTGCAATAGTTTGGTTGAAAGATTCAGTTTTTCATTATTGATATATCTTGAATTTTGTCATCAATTTTTATTTATTTTATTTGCCTTGGTTTGTTCTGCTAAAAGTAGATATTAATAGCTGAACAAATGCTAGAAAAAGCAAATTGAGTATCCAATTATGCATTCACATGGAGATCACATTCAAAATTTTGTAAATGTTTCCAAGTCATGTGGATATAGAAAAGATACAGTATTGACCATGAATTGTGTTCAAGATTTAGGTGTGAGATGAGACACAGTAGGGATATAATAAAGAAGGGGAATAACAGGTACATAAGGTGGGCAGGAGTGGAGTTATTCTGCTTACTAGTTTAGGGAAACAGAGACTTCCCTAAAAGAAGAAACTGCACATACCTGTGGGCTAGAGGCTGTAGCATGCTGGTGAAGGAGTTTTTTTATAATAAAAGAACCCTTTTTTTTGTTGTTGAGTATTTTATGTGGGCAGAGATATGGTGTAGGATGTTTTCATTTGTAACAACAATACAGACCCAGATATATGAACAAACATGGTTGGGTTGTTATAAGGCTTTGCATGTAACTATATGGTTTCAGGATTGATCCCATCAGGGTGGCAATGTCCCCTACTATAACCTTAAGCCAACCTAAACCTGGGAATTGAAATGTAACAACTGAATATTGTGTGGAAGCCTGTTTGGGGGGTGGGGATGCATTTCTTTTCTCTAGAGATAGATTTAATCAATTGCTCAGTTTAATACCACAGCCTACCCTTGTGTACCTTTAGCTGAGTTTCCTACAAACTCAGCTAAAGTGCAAGCATTTGAGCCAGATCTTCTCCGTTTGAGGATAAATTCTTCCATCAATCATATGAGAGGCAACTTTGAAAGTATACTTTTGCCACCCTGGGTAATATCAGGCAGTTTGGCAGACATACAATAATTATAATATAACGTTTATCAAATTTCTTGGTTCTTATACAAAACAGTGAGATTATTAGTAATTTTCAAAAGAAAAAGAAAATTAAAACAAATTTCTCTTTTGGATATTTGCAATAAATATATGTTATTTTTCTAAATTTTATCAACGTAATTACAATGTACTCCATCGAAAACTTATCTCATAACACCTATTTTCCATGCTAGCATGGGTTAGATGAATATGATATTGAAGCAGTGTTTTATAGCTGGATGCCATGTCCTTAACCTGTACCTTTTTTCAAGAAATCTTTTATTTCATTTGGTTGCAAAGTGAGTATTTAGTTTCTTGACTGAAGTGAATACAACAACATTGCTTATACATTGTGACTTTTGTAGAAATGAATGTACAAGTAAACAAACACACAAATACACACATAATTTGAAGAAGATTTAGCTACTATTCCTAGCAAGTCAACTGACCATGTAGAAACTCCCTTATATTTCAATTTTTCACCAAAGACCTGGATTTACAAAATATTTAATTCATCTGAAATAAATATTTTCTCCATATTCCTCTCAATGAATACAAATTCTCTCTCATTTATTCCTGTCTCAATCAGTTTGTCCCTCCTTTGATACCCCATCAGTTCGTCCCTCCTTTGATACCCCATCAACTTGTCCCTCCTTTCATACCCCATCAGTTTGTCCCTCCTTTCATACCCCATCAGTTCATCCCTCCTTTCATACCCCATCAGTTCATCCCTCCTTTCATACCCCATCAGTTCATCCCGCCTTTCATACCCCATCAGTTTGTCCCTCCTTTCATACTATTTATTCCTCTCTCCTTGTAAAAAAACTCCCTAAAAAAGAATCCTGGGTTTTGCTGCTTATCATGCTATCAAATAAAATTAAAAAATTTAAATAAAAAGGTGATGGACATTTGAGTGCCATACCCCAAACCTTGCCTTATGTTTAGGTAAGAAGATAGCAACATATAGGTCTGTCTAGTCTGCCATAGTGAACCAGTGGCTTTAAAGTTTTTAACAGCTTCTCGAGGTTTTTTCCCCATTTTATGGGTGGAGTACTATAAAAATAAAATGAAATATTTCCTGCATGTTTTGTTTGTCATTCTTAGTTTTCATTCCACTTTTGTTATTTTAGCTTATTAGACTAGTAGTTATTACGCAGATGGTAAAATTGACTTGAATATATTACAACATCCTAGATGTTGTGTTTCCTTACGCCTACATCCCACTAATGGTTAAAGAAGTATCAATATCATATTAGAATCACTCCCACTAAATATATAACTTTTCTCCTTTTGTAAAAGGATTTTTTATTGAAGCTATTTGACTCTGAGTTATACGAGAAAATTGTTTTTATTTACTTTTTAATGCAATAAGACAAATTGCAAATGGATTGACAATAATAATAAGTGAAAATAAGTTGGGCAACAGGCATGACTGTGTGGTTAAAAGTTTGCTTCACATTCACATGGTTTCAGGTTTAGTCCTGCTGTGTGGCATCATTGGCAAGTGTCTTCTACTATAGTCCTGGGTCAACCAAAGCCTTGCGAGTGAGTTTAACAGATGGAAACCAAAAGAAGCTTATCATATATATATATCATCCAACCCATTCCATCATGGAAAATGGATGTTAAAGGAGGGTGATGATGTATACATGCATACACACACACATATATATATATATATGTGTGTGTGTGCACATGTGTGTACTGTTTTCTTGCCTTGACATTGTATGGCGGTTGTAAATGAGTATCACCATCATATGTCTGTAAAATATTTTCTTACTGAGAAACAGGTGAGGGTTGGCAACAGGAAGGGTATCTAACCATAGAAAATTTGGCTCAATGAATTCCATCCAACCGTTGTGAGCATGGAAAAGTGACTGTTAAAATGATACAATACAACTATGATATTTAGACCCTGTGAATTGAATTGTTGGTGAAAATATAAATAGGGTTGTTATTATTTTTTTTTTTTTTCATTTGTTTCTCTATGCAATTGCAAGTTTGTGTGTGGGCCGTCTGGTTTCAAGTAGCACTAAATTAGATTACATTACACCACTGCACTTTGTTCATGGAGAACATATTTAACATTTTGGTGCAGTTTACCAAATTATAAATAAATCTCATGAAACCCATTTCAGAACCCCTTACATTATATTAGTGATTCCTCTTTTATTATATTGCAATGTTGAGTTCAAATACTTTCTTTAGATTCTACAACTGGGATTTTCCCTTGTTGAGTTAAATTGTTAAATATTGTGGAATTTCTGTTTTTATTCCAGAAAAGGTTACAAGTGACTTAATTTCTGAGCTAATTTTCACAGAATTAAGAATTGATTAAAATAATATATTATCCACTGACTTGGAGATCAATGTTTGCATTGGAGATCAATATGTTTGCATTGTGTATTTGTAGTAAATCTTTAGTTTGGTTCATTTTTATTTGTCAAAGTGTTTTTTCTGTAGTGACAGTCAAAATGCTGATTTCAATTATCAGAAATACTTCTCTATTATTAATTATTCACTAGAATCCATATTTGGAACAGGAAACAACAACATTATTTATAAACCTTTATGTTGAACGGTCTTTAGAATGATCTTTAAAACATTCAGTGGTATCTGTTTTATAAATGGTGTTCTTTCTTTTACATTTTAGTTACACAACATATGACAAATGTTCTTTATTTAGTAAATAAATATAAAGAATTCTCTCTTGAAAGCCAATTGAAATTCTTCATTCATGTGCTGAGTGGTAAACATTATCTGGGACAGCAGAACAACATTATAAGTCTGGATTGAAATTACAGCTGCGAAGCAAGAACTAGAATTAGACATTTGAAGAAAAAAAATGCTGCTTCAGCTGTGAAATGCTTTTCAACTCTAATATATTTTACTGCTGTAACCATTCCAGTGTAGACAATTATCGTGGGAGAATGATGAGGTGGATATCTACAGAGAATGCTAATGTAGAATCTAGGTTAACTTGTTTGACTCTATGACTGTTATTCAATGCTATGTAATTCATTGCTGCCAAGTTGAGCCAATAAAACATTTATGAAACTTTCAGCTGATAATGAAAGATATTCAATGGACTTAGAAGTCATTTTCATTTATTTTTTAAGAAATATTGTTGGATAAAATAAATACTAATTTATGAAAGATTTTGTAGTTAAGTTTATTTCCATTAGCCCTCAGTCCTTCTTTATAACCCTAATGAGGGGATGGATCTACAACTTGGTATAATTTTGTGAAGTTTTGGAGCAAGTAGATACTAGTGAATGTTCTTAGAAGTAACATTGTTTTAGATTATCTAGCAATTTAATCCTTTTGATTCCAACCTACCTGAGACCATTCTTGGTTCTATCATACAAACTTTCTTAATTTAAAGTAGTCGAAATTAAAAGCAATGCATCAAAATTTCGTCTTAATTTATTTTTCAAACACTATCTTAATAATGACAGTAATTCTAACCCATGCCAGCAGAGAAAACGGACGTTAAAGGACGATGATTCTAGTAAATTCTTCGTTATTTTCAAAATTAATTGAAATGAAGGCATGTATTTTGCTAGCAATATGGTAATGAAAGAGTTAAAGAAATTCACTTATGCATTTTGTTAAAGAACACAGCAACACCTTACTAATTGAAAATGTTTATAATTGTGACCTCTAAGTCATTGATTAACCATCTGATTAACCAATACTGAAATATCATTTGGTTTTCTATTTTAGTCATTTTTTAAAATTCTTTTTTTCTTTATTCTTCTGTAACAACAAAATCATATCTATTGTTGTTTTATGTGATATTCCAAAAATGTATGTTTTTTCTATATATTACATGATATACTAACAATTAGTTCTCCTTTTCTTGTTTGGCAGGTGGTCCGGGGAGGAGGGGCGGTTTCCTCCTCGGAGTCTGCCTTATATTCAACGCATTATCATCAACTCAAGAAGCTGTCCTCCGATAGGGATATTGAAAACTATGCACAAACTCATCTTAATAGGCATAAGAAAGGAATATTTGGCAAAAGAGTTTCATTAGCCAATATGCTGGCTTGGTCTAAGGTAACGGAATCTAATATATTATTTTATCAAACTGACTTTTTTTTGTTTTGTTTTGTTTCTGAATGTGAAATATTTTTCTTCTTTTATCTGGGAATGTTATGGTGCTGTGACTAAGCTAACTATGTCTATAATGTATTGACAGGGTATTTAACCAACAGATTTTAATTAATAACAAACTCAACCAATTAGTATGCTGGCATTTAAACTGGAGATGTTATTTTTACATACAGAGTTTTATTTGTAGAAGAAGAGTAAACCATCAATGACATTGGTTCTGCAAGATCTTTGTATTGATTCTCAGTGAGGAAGGTTGTTACAGATTGAAGGGTCTGTAAAGATGTCATTGTTAACATTTTGAAATAAAGGCAATCAGTCAGTAATTGATTTAGTCAAAGATTGGAGAAGTCCTTGCTGATGATGACTTTCTACATTTCGGTTCAATAGTTTAGGGGAAACTCTACCTGAACACACCTGAACACACCTATGGCATTTAATTGGTGAGCAAACGCATTCAATCAACATTCGTAGACATGATAATTTTGTATCTATTGGAAGATATATTGTCTTGTCATCATCATCATCATCTTTTTATGTCTGCTTTTCATGCAGGTATGGGTTGGATGTTTTTGAAAGATCCAATGGATCAGAGGACCACATCTAGATCCAGTGTCCCTAGATCCAGGGTTTCTATGACTAGATGCCCTTCCTTATACCAACCACTTTACAGAGTGTACTCGGTGCATTTTTCATATCACCAACATGAGTGATATCACCATGTAACTTGCAAAACTAAAGATCACCTGCCTTAATTAGGGGGAATAAGAGTTAGGAGGGTGGCTTTAAATGAAATGGGAGGAACAGGTTTACTGTTAGTGGAAACTATTCATGGCTACCTTGCATATTACTACATAGATGGATGGAGGTGGGTGGAGTAGAGCCCAAAGAGAGATAAATATGATGGCAAGGTACCAGAACTTACTCTCATGGCAGAATGTTCAATAGCTAAATGGAAGAGGGTATGGATACAGAATAATCAGGGTGGGTGGGTGGTAGGTAAAGTTGAAGGAGTGTGGGAGGAGAGTGAGAGATGGATATAAACATGGCATAAAAAGGGTCAGATGTATATAGAGTTTGAATATAGGGAATAATGAACAAGGGTGGGGTGATAAATATGAGATGGGGACAAAAGGAATGAGGGATGGATGGATACTAATGGGAAGTAGCACAGAAAGGAGGGAGTGATAACTGACTGTACAGAAGTGGTAATATGATGTAGTAACAAGTTTTGTTTTCTTACAAGAGCAGAAGGATACAGTAGATAGGAGTGTGATGGGGGGATGAGTGATATGATGATAAAGGGTGGGAGTAAAGGCCATAAGTGAGGAGAGGGAGAGAGAGATACCAATAAGGGTGGGAGAGGTTGTAAGAAGGATGCAATTGTCTGGGTAGGGAAAATGAGAGAAAGAAGCAGGAGTTGTAGACTCGATAGGGACTTAGTTGTGTTCCTGGCATGCCTACACATTATATTTAGGGTGTCCTAGTCACAAAGTCCTAGCATGGTGGAGCAGGTTTTCTTTAACATTCAAGTAACCACAAACAAATCAACTCATTTCGGTTTAGATAGTTTTGTAAAGGCAGAAACTAACTTAAGAGTACAGTATTTGAGGGTAATGATGGGAATAGAATTGGGAGTAGTTTCTTAATTTATGTAAATAATGGTTGGTTATGTGAAATTATCAGAGGGCAAATACTTAAAAACAGTTACTTGTCAAGGCATTAATGAAGGACAATTCATCAGCTTTTTTCAAGTTGCCTGAAACTTCCCCTGGTACTTTAAAACAAAGGCAGCATATTTTAACAGAAATGTGGTAAAGAAAGTGTGAATGAAGCATTAAATGACAAATTCCTAAATGATTGTGTGTTCCATATAAGATGTTATGACAGATGTGAAGGTCGTATTACTTGCTAAAGATTCACCATTCCTCAGAAGCAAGAATTTGTCTCTGTCCCTAAAACTATGTACCATGACTAAAATGCTAAGTGAAATCAAATCACGAGGGTACCCTAGTGAATAAGTGAGGTTAACTCAAATCAAATCATGAGGAGATCCTTGAGAATAAATGAGGTTAATTCTGTTTTCTAAATATATTTCTTTTCTATCAGGAATATTGTAGAAGACTTCTCAAGACTGTCACTTTCTTGATTAACTGCTGCCTAATTTAATAACTGAATAATGATGTGTCAGCTTGTTTGCCCACTTCTTGCTTTGATATTTTCTAGTTTTTGTTCTGAATCCATTACCAACATTATATACAATCAAATAAAATATCTCTCTATCCATTCCTTTATGTTGCTGGCAATTGCAATTTGGTTCACTGCCAACTAGCAAGCTGACACTAAACATTTTCAAAACAAGAGTTTGTTTTTGTGAGTGTGTGTGTGTGTGTAGTTATACATTCTTGTAATAATCAATTTTATTTGCTTTGTTATTCTTTCATAGTTCTTAATATTGGAAATTTCTCTCATTTATACAACAGAGTAATTGAAAGTTTGTGGAATTTAATTAAATCTTTATCACTTTGAAGTTTTCTCAAGTTATCAGTTTGGACTTTGAAATGCAATAAGTTTATTTTGGGTCTGCCTACAGCTGGTTATTAAATTATGAGGATGAATGTTACAAGTTAATGAATGATGCCTAGATTATGCCTGTTTTTATCAGTAAGATGAAAGCCTGTCTAAATACAAACAGCGATACAGATAATTAACTGAATGGCACATGATGTCATTGAAATATTATAAGTTTGTGCTTCACTAAGTTGCTAGGAAGAGCCACTGAGTTCTACTGTTTCAGATAAACTAACTGAAATTAGATATCAATGATTAAGACACTCACTGACAGATTATCACTTTTACTGAGAATTATTTCTTCTTCTAATCCTGACTTCTAATCCTACTATGGCTAACTTACATATTACTTGGTGGTTGTGATCAGAGGCAAGATGGATTTCCATTCATCTTTATCTCTCTTTGCAGCTTGCCTCCAATTATTCCCATTCACCTTTATATAATGTTGGGTAGCCATGTATTTCCTCTACATCAACAAACCTGGTCCTGTCTCTCTGTCATACTTTAATCTCTCACCACCTGGCATAAAGCCATTTCCCTTTCTACTGTAATTCCACTCAATCAAGAAGGCTTTTCAGTCATGCAAGCTACATGGCAACCTAATTAGTGCTGGTGCTATGAAAAAACACCCAATACATTCTGTAAAGTGGTTGCTGTTAGGAAGGTTATCCAGATGTATAAACCATGCCAAATCAGACATTTCTAGAACTTGATACAGTCTTTCAGCTTGCCACATCTTGTCAAACTATCCAAACCATTCCAATATGGAAGAGGGACATTAAATGATTAGGATGGTGATGGTGATTCACCTGCCTACATTTACACAATGTAATCAAAACTATTCATCCGATATGAGTATGCAATTAGTGATCAATATATACAGGTGTGGCTGTGTGGTAAGAAGCTTGCTTCCCAACCCCATGGTTCTGGGTTCAGTCCCACTGCATGGCACCTTGGGCAAG